>MCJB01050219.1:16611-58658 GCA_002018475.1 Nicotiana obtusifolia
GTTCCCCCCCCCCCCCACCCACCCACCACAAAAAGAGATGCTACTTTATAAGCATTTGACTTAACGTTATTAAAGGCTACTACACAATGTAATACAAATTCCATTAACGGTCTTTCACAATTCCTCTAACAAGTTCTAATATAATTTAGGCACTTTAATTAACAAGTAGGGTGAAAACATTTTGAATAATTCATGATTTAGGTCCTAAAACTACCCTGCATAAGCATAATTAGTAGCTACGCACGAACTCTCGTCACCTCGTATGTACGTAGCCCCCACAATTAGAAGCAAACATTAATTCAAATCACCTAGGGGTAAATTCCATTTTACAAGGTTAGACAAGAGACTTACCTCGTCTCAAAGCTCACTTTTTGAGCTCAAATTCCCTCTAAAGTCTCAACTCGGTGCCAAACAAATCCGAAGCTAGTCAAATGTTACATAAGTCAATAAATATATATTCGAAAGTTCATATTCTAACTATTAGAGTGATTACCCAATCCCAATTGAAGGATTCCTAAAATTCATCCCCGGGCCCACGTCCCTGGATTCCGAAAATTTTCAAAAAAAGTTGTTACCCATAACCTCACAAACTCAAATATATAATTTTTACTCTATTCCATAACCATTTTCGTGGTTAAATCCCATTTTTGTCAAAAACTAGGTTTTTCATCTAAACCCATGATTTTTACATTTTTCCATGTTAAAATCTACCCATGATCTATGTATTTAACTCACATTTTATAGAAATTACTTATCTCAAAGTGCTAGGTGAAAACCCCCTCCAAGAACTCCAAGATCGCCTATGAGACGAAGAGAAATGAGCCAAAATATACTAAGTCCCGCATTAAATAAACCATTCTGCCTCCAGCTATTTTCGCACCTACGGAGGGTTGGCCGCTTCTGCGGCTCCGCATCTGCAGAAAAATCATCACAGATACGGCCCTTGCCCAGTTGACCTACCTCCGCAACTGCGGACCAAGTCCCGCTTCTGCGGGTCCACTCCTGCGACGCACATGCCACTCCTGTGGCTTTGGCCGCTTCTGCGCTTTCCTCCATCGCACATGCACGTTCGCAGGTGCGCACACTCACACGCATATGCGGTTCTTGTGTTGCTCATGCTGGGCCGCTTCTACGGCTGCTGGCTCGCTTCTACGAGTTCGCACCTACGGTTGGTCCTCCGCAGGTGCGATTGCACTAGAAGTTACATGGTTCAACTGCTCACCCAAGGCCAAACGAGCTCTGTGCATCGTCCGATGGCATCCGGGGGCCCGAGGCCCCGTCCAAATATACCAACAAGTTTTAAATCATAAAATGGACACACTCGCACCCTTGAACGCGGAAAACAACATTAAACTAAGAATCGCAAACCAAAACCAATAGGACCAACTTATGAACTTCAAATTTTTTCAACTTACTCCAAACGCGCCAAAATATACTTAAACTACTCAGAATACACCAAATATTGCGTGCAAGTCTTAAATCACCAACAGAACTATTCCTAGGCTCGGAATCCCAAACGGACCTCAGTAACACCAAATCCTGATCCAAACCATATTAAAAGAACTTTAAAACCTTCAAATTGCCAACTATCAATATTAAGCGCCGAAAGGCTCCCAGGTCATCCAAAACTCGATCCGAACATACATTTAGGTCTGAAATCATCATACGAACCTATTGGGACCATCAAATCCTGGTTCTGAGTTCATTTACTCAAAATGTTGACCAAAGTCAAACTTAGCCCTTTTTGCCAACCTTATGGAACCAAGTGTTCCTATTTCAACCCGAAGCCTCCCAAATCCTGAACTAACTGTCTCCGCAAGTCATAAAACAGTAAAAGCACATACGGGGAGTCTTATTTAGGGGAACGACATCCTTGAAAGAAAAATGACCTGTCGGGTCGATACATTCTCTACCTCTTAAACAAACGTTCGTCCTCGAATGGGTCTAGAATCATACCTGTAGTGCTGAACAAGTGTGGATATCTACTCTGTATGTCCTCCTCGGTCTCCCTAGTCGCCACCTCGACTGGTTGACCCCTCCGCTGAACTTTTACTGCAATAATCTTCTTGGACCTTAACTGGCGAACCTGTCTGTCAACAATGGCAACTGGCTCCTCATCATAACCCAATCTCTCATCTAGCTGAACCGTGCTGATGTCTAATGCGACCTGTCGGCATGATACCTCTAGAGCATAGACATGTGGAAAACCGGATGAACTCTCGATAGACTGGGAGGCAAAGCAAGCTCATAAGCAACCTCCCCAACTCGTCTCAACATCTCAAATGGAACTTTCTCGCCCACCATAAATGATAAATCACACGCCTTCTGATCCACGTAACTCTTCTGTCTGGACTGTGCTGTACGAAGTCGCTCCCGAATCAACTTTACCTTTTCCAAGGCATCCTTCACTAAATCAGTACCATACAACTTAGCCTCACCGAGCTCAAACTATCTGATGGGAGAACGACATCGCCGACCATATAAGGCCTCAAATGGACCCATCTCGATGCTGGACTGATAACTGTTGTAATAAGTAAATTCGGCCAAAGGCAAGAAACGATCCCACTACCCTCCGAAGTTGTCACACATGCATTGAGCATATCCTCCAAGATCTGAACTGTCCGCTCTAACTGCCCGTCGGTCTGCGGATGAAAGGCTATGCTGAGCTCTACCCGGGTCCCCAACTCACTCTGTACTGCCTCCAGAAATGTGAAGTAAACTGAGGGCCCCTATCTGCTATGATGGATACATGCACACCACGCAACCGAACAATCTCCTGAATACGTGGTCACAACCGGAATGAAGTGTGCCAACTTGGTCAACCTGTCAACAATGACCCAAACTGCATCAAACTTCCGCAAGGTCCGCGGCAACCCAATTATGAAGTCCATAGTAATGCTCTCCTATTTCCACTCAAGTATAGTCATCTGCTGGAGTAGGCCACCTGGTCTCTGATGCTCATACTTAACTTGCTGGCAATTAAGGCACATCGCTACATACTCAACTATGTCCTTCTACATGCGCCGCCACCAATAATGTTGTCTCAGGTCGCGATACATCTTCGTAGCACCTGGATGAATAGAATACCAAGAATTGTGTGCCTCCTCTAGGATCTTCTCCCTCAAGCCATCAACATTAGGAACACATAGGCGACCCTGGAGTCGCAGAACACCAACCTCACCGAGAGTAACCTCCTTGGCACCACCCTGTAGTACCGTCCATCTGAGAACCAACAAGTGAGGATCATCAAACTGGCGAGCCTTGATTTGCTCGAATAGTGAGGACTGAGCAACGACGCATGCAAGAACTAGGCTGGGCTCTGAAATATCCAACCTCACAAATCTGTTAGCCAACGACTGAATGTCCAAATCTAGTGGCCTTTCTTCTGCTGAAATGGATGCCAAACTACCCATACTCTCCACCTTTCTACTCAAGGTATCTGCAACTACATTTTCCTTGCCTAGGTGATAAAGGATGGTGATATCATAGTCTTTTCATAACTCAAGCCACCTGAGCTGCCTCAAATTAAGAGCCCTCTACATGAACAAATGCTGCAAGCTGCGATGATTGGTGTTCCAGATCTTAAGAGCATGAACAATCACGGCCAACTCCAATGCATGTACAGGGTAATTCTTCTCATAGGGCTTCAGCTGACGTGAAGCATATGCAATAACTCGCCCCTCCTGCATAAATACACAACCCAAACCAACGCGTGAAGCGTCGCAATACACAGTATATATCCCCGAACTAGAAGGAAACACTGACACTGGTGCTGAAGTCAATGCGGTCTTGAGTACCCTTCTGGGTCAATCTAGTCAAAGGTGCTGCAATATATGAGAAGCCCTCCACAAACCAACGATAATAACCTACTAACCCCAAGAAGCTCCTCATCTCAGTCGATGTGGTAGGATGAACCAACTCTAAACTGCCTCGAGCTTCTTGGGATCAACCTTAATACCCTCACCTGATACAACATTTCCCAAGAATGCTACAAAATCTAGCCAAAAGTCACACTTGGAGAACTTAGCATATAGCTTCTGTTCTCGTAAGGTCTGAAGTACCACTCTCAAATCCTTCTCGTGCTCCTCCAAGCTACGTGAGTAGAGCAAAATTCCATCAACAAAGACAATGACAAACAAATCAATATACAGCCTGAACACCCTGTTCGTCAAATCTATAAATGCCGTTGGGGCGTTAGTCAAACCGACGGACATCACTAAAAACTCATAATGGCCATATCTAGTCCGGAAAGCAGTCTTCAGAACATAGGAATCCAGAATCTTCAACTGATGGTACCCCGATCTCAAGTCGACCTTAGAGAACACCCTGGCACCCTGCAACTGGTCAAACAAATCATCGATACGTGACAACGGGTACTTGTTCTTAATGGTAACTTTGTTCAGCTGGCGGTAATCAATAAACATCCGTATAGTCCCATCTTTCTTCTTTATAAATAACACCGGTGCACCCCAAGGCGATCCACTCGACTGACTAGCTCCTTTGCTAGCAACTCCTCGAGGTGTTCCTTCAATTCCTTTAGCTCTTTCGGAGCCATACAGTACGGCGGAATAGAGATGGGTTGGGGACCTGGAGCCAAATCAATATAGAAATCAACATCACGATCTAGTGGCATGCCTGGAAGATCAAAAGGAAACACATCGGAGAACTCACTGACAAACGAACCCTTCCACTCCAATCTAGGCATCTCTAGCATCGCCAAGTAATAGTCTTGGCATGCCAATCAAGGATGGCATGATACGAAGATAACTAGCCCATGCTAGGATGACCTCATAGTCGGTCATATCAAGCAACAGAAGATCCGCCCTACTCACTTAACCAAAGAATATAACAATGTAGGACCTGTAGATCCGATCCACAACAATAGAATCGCCCGTAGGGGTGGACACATAGACAGGAGTACCCAAGGACTCACGAGAAATACCCAGAAAATGAGCAAACAGAGATGAAACATATAAATACGTAGACCCTAGATCAAATAGTACTAAAGCATTCCTACCACAGACAGAAATAATACCTATGATCACGACATCTGAGGCCACTGCATCTGGTCTAGCCGAAAAAGAATAGAACCTAGCTGGAGCGCCACCTCACTAGCCTCTAACTGACTGGCCTCCACCTTTAGGACGGCCCCTACCCACCTGCCCCCCGCCTCTGGGTGGTCGAACGACTGGTGGGACAGCTGGTACTGGAATCATAGGCTGCTGACCTTGCTGCACTGCCTTACCCCAGAGCTTGGGGCAGAACCTCTGCACATGGCTGAGATTCCAGCACTCGAAACAACCTCTCGGTACGGTGGGCTGCTGACTTGAAGTCTGACCCTAGTGGCCTGAATACCCACTGGAGGAACCCTGAATAGCTAGTCGGCAGTAGGAACTCTCTAGCATGACACTTAAATAGGGTTGCATTGGAGCACCCCGAGGAGGGGGCAGTACTGGATATGTGGGCCTGCTTGACTGACCTCGCATGAGCTGATCTCTGCCCCCAGCTGGGGCACCACTAAACTCCCCAGAATACTGGAACCGCTTATCCCTCGTAGCCTACTCCCCACCACGCTAACATGCACCCTCGATCTTCCGAGCTATCTCTATAACTAGCTCGTAAGAAGTCCCCATCTCAACATCTGGGGCCATAATGGCCTGGCTAGCAGAGTGCATACCTGTAACAAACCTTCGCACTCTCTCTGCATCGGTCGAAAGTATTATAAGTGCATGGAGAGACAACTCAGAGAATCTCGCCTCCTAGTTGGTCACAGACATGTGGCCCTGCTGGAGCTACTCGAATTGAAATCGCCACTCTTCCCTCTGAGAGGGTGGAATATATTTGTCCAAGAAGAGGCGTGTAAACTGATCCCAAGTCATAGGAGGAGAACCTGTTAGTCTGCCAAGAAGATATGACTGCCACCATCGACGGGCCCTGCCCTCCAGCTAAAAGGTAGTAAAATCCACCCCATAAGACTCCAATATCCTCATGCTGTGCAGTCTATCCCTGCACCGATCAATAAAGTCCTGGGCATCCTTGTGTCACTCACCTCTAAAGACATGAGGTTGTAGCCTGGTCCATTTGTCCAATAGCCTATGCGGATCGTCGGCCGCAGCTAGTATGGGCTCAGGTATAGCTGCTGCAACTGGCTGAGCTCCACCCACAGGTAGTGTGCCTGGGGTTTGATACACGACAACTGCACGCCCTGGAGCCTGAGCTGTAGGGGTTTGTGCACCCCTGGATCTGCTGGAAATAAACCAGCCTGAGTCATAGAATCCATGAACCGCGGCATGCGGTCCATGACCTTTTGGAATCCCAGTGCGAATGTGAAATCCACCGGGGCTGGCCCTGCTGCAGGTTCCTCTCCTTGCACCTCAATAATAAGATCCTCCACTGGATCCACTGGTGGCATAGCTGGAGCAACTCTGCGACATCCTCGTCCCCTACCACAGGCTGGAGCCCTCCCTCGACCTCTGCCTCGGCCTCTAGCAATAGGGGGAGCAGCTCCTCCAGGGTCTAGAACATCTGCTGCGTACGTTCTCACCATCTATGAGAGAATAAGAGAAAGATACTTAGTACCACATCAACTGCAAGATAGGAGATGAAGAAGAGTAGTTTCCTAACACCCTATAGCCCCTCGAAGATAAAAACGAACGTCTCTGCACCGATCCGCAAGCTTCTATTAGGCCTGCTCATAAATTGTGAGACCTACATGAACCTAGTGCTCTAATACCATGTTCTCACGACCTAATTTCACCTATAGGCCATGATGGCACCCGACATTACCGCTAGGCAAGCCAATAGTGAATTAAACAGGTCATTCCTCCTTTTAATAAGTTTCCAAATAAATTCTATTTAATAAGAAATTATGGATTAGAAAATTAAATAAATGAAGTGAAGACAACTGAGTAGCAACATTGTGATATGAGTACTCCAAAATCATAAAGTCTACTAGTGTGTGCGCCAAGACCTGGTGTCACAAGTGTATGAGCAATTAGTAGAATATACAAAACTCTAACTACTGTCTGAATGTAAAGTAGACAGAATTTAAATATAAAAGAGAGACTCTGGGGGCTGCAGAATGGCTCAAGAAGTAGCTCACTGCTAGGCCTCGGGATATCTGGGATGCGCGCTGGTAGGATCGCCAGATGCACCTGCCTCATATCCTACACGATCAGTACAGAAGTGTAGCGTGAGTACATAAACAACCTGTACCCAATAAGTATCAAGTCTAACCTTGAAGAAGTAGTGACGATGGGTCTACTTCGACACTTACTATAGGCTAACAATATGAATATAGAAATTCCAAACACATAGGTTATGTAGATAATACTAATAACTCATTAACAAGCAGAAACAAATGATTCCTCCAAAAATTAATAAATTTCAAAGTAAATTCCTTTTATTACAAATTGTAACCTCACAAGCTGCAAAAAAATATAATATCAAGTACGATTAGGCTCTAAGTATTATTAGGCACGATTTATGTCGAGGTCGTATGGCCCGATCTAGAATAATGTGTACACTGCCGAGGGTCGAGCGGCACGAACCATAGATGCATCAATCTACTGCCGAGGCGATCGGCCCGCTCCACTAGAATAGAGGATACACTATAAGCATTTGACTTAACGTTATTAAAGGCTAGTACACAATGTGATACAAATTCCATCAACGGTCTTTCACAATTCTTGTAATTAGTTCTAATATAATGTAGGCACTTTAATTAACAAGTAGGGTGAAAACATTTTGAATAATTCATGATTTGTGTCCTAAAACCACCCGGGCATAAGCATAATTAGTAGCTACGCACGGAGTCTCGTCACCTCGTATGTACGTAGCCCCCACATTTAGAAGCAAACATTAATTCAAATCACCTAGGGTGTGAATTCTCTCTTACAAGGTTAGATAAGAAACTTAACTCGTCTCAAAGCTCACTTTCCGGCCTCAAATTCCCTTTAAAGCCTCAACTAGGTGCCGAACAAATCCCAAACTAGTCAAATGTTGCATAAGTCAATCAACATATGTTCAAAAATTCATATTCTAACTATTAGAGTGATTACCCAACCCCAATTGAAGGATTCCAAAAATTTATCCCCAGGCCCATGTGCCCGAATTCCGGAAATTTTCGAAGAAAGTTGTTACCCATAACCTCACGAACTAAAATATATAATTTTCACTCCAATCCATAATCATTTTCGTGGTTAAATCCCTGTTATATCAAAACATAGGTTTTTCATCTAAACCCATGATTTTCATGTATTTAACCGCATTGTTTAGAAATTACTTACCTCAAAGTGATAGGTGAAAACCCCCTGCAAGAACTCCAAGATCGCTCCAGAGATAAAGGGAAATGAGCCAAAATAGACTAAGTTCTACATTAAATAAACCATTCTGCCTGCAGCAATTGTCGCACCTACGGAGAGTTGGCCGCTTTTGCGGCTCCGCATCTGCGACAAATCATCATAGATACGGCCCTTGCCAGTTGGCCTACCTCCGTATCGCGGACCACTGGCCCACTTTTGCTGGTCCGCTCCTGCGATGCGCGTGCTGCTCCTAAAGTTGTGGTCTTTTCTGCGGTTTCCTCCATCGCACCTGCGCGTTCGCAGGTGCGCACACTCACCCGCATTTGTGGTTCTTGGGCTGCTCCTGCTGGGCCGCTTCTGCGGATGCTGGATCGCTGCTACAAGCTCACACCTGCAGCTGGCCCTCCGCAGATGCGATTGCACCAGAAGCTGGATGGTTCAACTACTCACCGAAGGCCAAATGACATCCGTGCATCGTCCGAATGGCATCCGGGGCCCCCGAGGCCCCGTCCAAATATACCAACAAGTTTGAAATCATCGAACGGACTCACTCACACCCTCAGATTACGAAAAACAACCCTAAAACTAAGAATCGCAACCCAAAACCTATAGGATCAGCTTATGAACTTCAAATTCTTTCAACTTACTCCGAACGCGCCAAAACATACTTGAGCTACTCGGAATGACACCAAATTTTGCATGCAAGTCTTAAATCACCATATTGAACTATTCCCAGGCTCAAAATCCCTAACGGACCTTGGTAACACCAAATCATACTCAAAACCAAATTTAAAGAACTTTAAAACTTTCATATTGCCAACAATCAATATTAAGCGCCGAAAGGCTCCCAAGTCATCCCGAAACCCGATCCGAACATACGCATAGGTCCAAAATTATCATACGAACCTATTGGGACCATCAAATCCCGGTTTCGAGTAAGTTTACTCAAAACAGTGACCAATGTCAAAGTTAGCCCTTTTTGCCAACCTCATGGAACCAAGTGTTCCGATTTCAACCCGAAGCCTTCCAAATCCCGAACTAACCATCCCCACAAGTCATAAAACAGTAAAAGCACATACGTGGAGTCTTATTTAGAGGAACAGCATCATAAAAAGTAAGTCGGTCGGTCCGGTCGTTACGTTGCTGGAGATCCTGAACTAAATCTATTTGGTTTTGATTCATTTCAAACTTGTAGGAAAATCCATTTCGAATTCAATTGGATCAAGATCTAGTATTAACAATATTATCTCTACTAATTCTAATAGTTTCGAACCTGTTATTATTGAAGCTAAGAGCCCGTATTAAGCTAATAGCCCATATTCTCTAGTAAGAAAGTCAGGAAGACTATTATTAGTTCCCTTTTTATTGCTAATTTCAAAATCAAATGGTGCAAATAAAGCTTGCCATCTTGCAAACATCTGTTTAGACACATCATGTTTACAATCTTTATTAAAGATAAATTTTGCGGCTTGGCAGTCAGTCTTTATTAAAACTTCTGATTACATAAATCAGTCTGGAATTTTAACACACATTTTACTATAGCGAGGATTTTCTTAGCTATAGTAGCATAATTCTTTTGGGAATCATTCCATTTTCCAAATAGAATTGAACAAGATATTCTTGTTTTCCCGTTGGAGAATATTGCTTTAATATTCATCCATATTCAATATCTGAGGCATCAGTTTCAACTACCTTTGCCCAATTTGGATTGGTAAGTGTGAGACAAGGAAGGTTATTAACCTTCTACTTAATACGTTTGACTGATTCACTATGATTATCAGTCCAAGCTTTTGGATTCTTCTTTAATCTTTCCTAAAGAATCGAGGTATCCTTGGCTAAATCCTTTATAAAAGGAGAAATATAATTCAAGCTTCCTAAAAATCATTGAAGGAGAAATGTAATTATTATTATTATTATTATTTAAGTTGCACCCTATAATTCGAGTCCGGCTATACAAGAATTACTCAAATCCGACCTCAAGTCACTTTTTCAAATCTCCAAATTTTAGCCTGTGAAGTTTTCCCAAATTTTCCCCCAAATTTCAAACTAAAGACACTAATTAAATGACGAAAACAACAATAGATTCATATAATTTAACCAAATCCGAGTTAGAATCTCTTACCCCAATGATTTCCCTGAAGATCTCTCGAAGAATCGCCGCAAACCGAGCTCTCTAGGTCCAAAAATGGATAATGAATCAAACCCTCGAACTTAGGCCATTCCTACCTAGTGATTCCGCACCTGCGATCACTTAGTCACATCTGCGACGCCGCACATGCGGAAAAATCATCGCAGGTGTGGTTACCACTAAGATCGGGGGATTCCGCGTCTACAAACAAAAATTATGCACCTACGATCGCGCGCCTACAGAATATATCCACTCATGCGTTGCCAGGGCTGAATAGCCCCCCCTTCCACTTCTGCGGTGCTTCTCTCGAACCCGCGATGCTGCTCCTGCCCATAACTTTCCGCACCTGTGAATCCAGCTGGCCTAACCAACTCTCACTTCTGCGGCTCAAGGGCGGATCTTGTGGCGCCGCACCTGCGACCCAAAATACGCAGATGCGATAGCACCAGAAGTAGCAGTGCTTCAGAAATATAGCAAGTCCAAACTTGTTCAGGATTCAATCTGAATTACGCTCAGGGGCCCCGGGACTCCGTCTGAATATACCAACAAGTTCCAAAACCCGTAAGAAACCTACTCGTGGTCAAAAACCACATCAAACAACGCTAAAAACACGGATTGCACATCGATTCAAGCCTAATGAACTTTAGAACTTCCAACTTCTACGAAAACCTATTAAATCATGTCCGATTGACCCCAAATTTTGCACACAAGTCATAATTAACATTACGGACCTATTCTGATATCCGAAATCGGAATCCAACTCCGATATCCAAAAAGTCCACTCTCGGTCAAACTTCTCAAAATCCCACCAATTTCCAACTTTCGCCAATTAATGCCGAAATGACCTACGGACCTCCAAATCAACATCCGGACACGCTCCTAAGACCAAAATCACCATACGGAGCATTGGAAGCATCGAAACTCCATTCCAGAGTCACCTTCACAAAAGTCAAACTATGGTAAACCTTTTCAACTTAAGCTCCCAATTGCGGGACTAAGTATCCCATTTCACTCCGAAACTCACCCGAACCCTTCAGCAAGCACCCCGGTAAGTCACATAACCACAAGATGAAGTAAAGGAAGCAATAAATAGGGATTCGGGGCTAATACTCTCAAAACGACCGGCCGGGTAGTTGCATCCTTCCCCTCTTAAAAGAACGTTCATCCTCGAACGAGTATAGAGATATACCTGAAGTGGTGAAACGATGAGGATAATGGCTGCACATATCATGCTCGGTCTCCCCAAGTCACCTCCTCGACTGGCTGACCCCTTTACTGAACCTTCACTGACGCGATGTTCTTCGACCTCAACTTTCGAACCTGCCTGTCCAAATTGGCCACCGACTCCTCAACATAAGATAGATCCTTGTCCAACTGGACTGAGCTGAAGTCTAACACATGAGATGGATCACCGTGATATTTCCGGAGCATGGAAAAATGGAACATTAGATGAACCGCAGAGAGACTAGGTGGTAGTGCAAGTTTGTAAGCAACCTCTCCAATCCTCTCAAGAATCTCAAAAGGTCCGATATACCTAAGGCTCAACTTGCCCTTCCTCCCGAACCTCATAACACCCTTCATGGGCAAAACCCAGAGCAAGACCCGCTCCTCAACCATGAATGTAACGTCACGAGCCTTCCAATCTGCATAACTCTTCTGTCTGGATTGGGCTGTATGAAGTCGATCCTGAATAAATTTAACCTTTTCCAAAGCGTCCTAGACCAAGTCTATACCCAATAGTCTAGCCTCACCCAGCTCAAGCCAACCCACCGAGGACCGGCACCTCCTACAATACAAAGCCTCATACGGGGCCATATGAATGCTCGACTAATAACTCTTATTGTAGGAAAACTCCGCAAGCGGCAAGAACTGATCCCAAGTAGCCCCAAAATCCATCACACACGGGCGAAGCATATCCTCCAATATCTGAATAGCGCGCTCGGACTGTCCGTTCGTCTGAGGGTGAAATGCTATACTCAACTCCACCCGCGTGCCCAACTTATGTTGTACGACTCTCTAGAACCGTGTAAACTGCATACCCTGGTCTGAGATGATAAATACCGGCACACCGTAAAGCTTGACAATCTCGCGAATGTAAACCTTGGCCAACTGCTCAGAAGAGTAAGTGGTCACCACTGGGATGAAATGAGCTGACTTGGTCAATCTATCCACAATCACCTATACTACATCGAACTTCCTCTGAGTCTGTGGGAGTCCAACAACAAAATCCATAGTGATTCGCTTCCATTTCCACTCCGGAATCTCTAGCTTCTGAAGCAATCCACCAGGCCGCTGATGCTCATACTACACCTGCTGGCAGTTTAGGCACCAAGCTACATATTCCATTATGTCTTTCTTCATTCGCCTCCATCAATAGTGCTGCCTCAAGTCCTAATACATATCGCGGCACCTGGATGAATAAAATACCGCGAACTGTGAGCCTCCTGGAGAATCAACTCATGCAAACGTAGCCTGCACTGCATCCATAATACACTATCATCTCCAATAGTGACCTCCTTGGCTTCACCGTTCTGTACCGTATCCTCAAGGACAAGCAGATAGGGGTCATCATATTGACGCTATCTAATACGATCATAAAGAGAAGATGAGAAACCACACAAGCCAAAACTCGGCTCATCTCGTAAACATCCAATCTAACAAACTGGTTGGCCAAGGCCTGAACATCTAAGGCTAATGGCCTCTCTGCAACCGGTAGATATGCTAAGCTGCCCAAACTCTCCGCCTTGCGACTTAAGGCATCGGCCACCACAGTGGCCTTTTTGGGATGATATAGAATGGTGATATCATAGTCCTTAAGCAACTCTACCCACCTCCGCTGCCGCAAGTTAAGATCCTTCTGTTTGAGCAGATGTTGTAGACTCCGGTGATCGGTGTAGACCTCACAACGAACACCGTACAAATAGTGCTACTAGATCTTCAAGGTATGAACAATAGCTGCTTACTCGAGGTCATGGACAGGATAGTTCTTCTCATGTACCTTCAGCTGCTCGACACGTAGGCAATCACCCTACCGTCCTGCATCAACACCGCGTCGAGACCAATGCGCGACGCATCACTATACACCAACACTGGGGCTGCAGTCAAAGCAGTCTTGAGCTTTTGAAAGTTGTCCTCAAACTCCGCGGTCCACCTGAACGGAGCACCCTTCTGGGTCAACCTGGTCATAAATTCTGCAATAGACGAGAAACACTCTACAAATCGATGGTAATACCCTGCCAAGCCAATAAAACTCCGAATCTCCGTAGCTGAGGATGGTCTGGACCAACTCTGTACTGCTTCAATCTTCTTCGGATCTACCTTGATCTCCCTACTCGATAATACATGATCCAAAAATTCCACTGAATCTAGCCAGAATTCACACTTCGAAAATTTCGCATATAACTTCTTTTCTCTCAAGATCTGAAGCACAGTCCTTAGATGATGCACATGATTCTCCCGGCTCCAGGACTCCTACAACTGCTCCTTTAACTCTTTTAACTCTGTTGGGGCCATATGATAGGGTGGAATAGAAATGAGTTGAGTTCCCGGTAACAAATCAATACCAAAGCCATATCTCTGTCGGGCGACATGCCTGGAAGATCCATAGAGAATATCTAGATAATCTCTCACTACTAGAACTGAATCGACAGTAGGTGTATCAACACTAACATCCCTCACATATGCCAAATATGCATCACACCCCTTCTCAACCATCCACTGAGCCTTTAAAAATGAGACAACTCTGCTAGAAACATAATCTAAAGTACCTCTCCACTCTAACCACGGTAGACCTGGTATAGCCAACGTCACCGTCTTGGCATGACAATCAAGAATAGCATGATACGGTGACAACCAGTCCATGCCCAAAATAACATCAAAATCCACCAAACTGAGCGATAATAAATCGGCTCTAGTCTCAAAAACACTAAGAATAACTAAACACGATGGATACACACGGTCAACAACAGTAGAATTCCCCACGGGCGTAGACACATAGACAGGAGAACTCAAGGAATCACGGGATATACCCAAATACGGAGTAAAATAAGATGGCACATAGGAATAAGTGGAGCCTGGATCAAATAAGACTGATGCATCTCTATGACAGACCGAAATAATACATGTGATGACAGAGTCGGGTGCAACTGCCTCCGTCCTAGTAGGGAGGGAATAATATTTGGCTTGGCCTCCCCCTCTAGGGCGAGCTCTACTTGCTCGACCTCCACCTCAAGGTGGCTATGCAGGTAGAGTGGTAGTTGGTGCTGTAACCATAGCTTGAGGACCCAGTGGAGCATGCAGTGCCTGAGTGATCTGTGGAGGTGCACCCCGCCTGAGTCTGGGGCAATCCCTCACCATATGATGAGTGTCACCACACTCAAAACAAGCTCTCAGAGGACGTGGCTGCTGTGGCTGGCTCGAGCCTAATCGACTGGACTGACCCCTGAAAGCACCCAGTACAGGAGGCACACTAGACAATGGCGGTGCATAATAGGGAGTTTGGGGCCTAGGAGTGGCCGAAATACCACTGGCAGCTGGAAGTGCTTAATGAACAGGGAGACTCACATAGCCACTACCCTGACGAGCTGCAGCTGAGGCACGAGTACCACTATATGTGCCAGACTCTCGAGATCTCTTGGCCTCTCTCTCCTCTCTCTCTCCCGAGTCAGCATGCCCTCCACTCTCCTAGCAATCCCCGCTACCTGCTGGTATGCAATTTCCATCTCTAACTCTCAGGCCATCCTAAATCTTATACTAGGGTTGAGCCCCTTGATAAATCGACGAACCCGCTCTCGAACAGTAGCAACCAAGGCTGGTGTATGCCTAATCAAATCACTAAACCAGACTACATATTCCGACACGGTCATAGAACCCTTGCGCAACTGCTCAAACTTTACGCGCCATGCATCTCTAGGACTCTGGGTAACATACTCCCTCAAGAACATATCAGAGAACTGAGTCCAAGTAAGTGAAGCTGCGTCTGCCAGACTACCTAACTCATGTGCTCGCTAGCACTGATAGGTCATTCCTCAAAGCTGGAACGTAGTGAAAGCAACCCTACTACAGTGGCATTCCTCAAGAAAACCTTAGGCATCCTCGGACGCCAAGCCACTGAAAGTAGGAGGTTGGTACTTCTTGTACCTCTCGGGCCTGAGCTCCTCCTCCTCAGAAACAGCTGCCTTAACCCCGGGCTGAACTAGGGCTACCGAATACACTAGCATGACCTCTGAAACCTGGTCGACCTGGACCCGCTGCTCAGGGATACGGGTGGCGAGAGTCTATGCTCCTCCCCTGGCCTGATATGTGGCATGAGCAAGTGGTATTAACCCTGACTGAGCCAAAGTGCCGAACATGCTCAAAAACTAGGCGAGAGTCTCCTAGAGGGCTAGTGCAGTAACAGGCGTCCCAGGTGCCTGCCCTCCAACTGGAGCTACTGGTGGCTCCTCTGTAGCAGCTCATGCGGATGCTCTAGCTGCACCACATGGACGTCCTCGACCTCTACCCCGGCCCCGTCCTCTCGCGGCCCTAGCAGGGGGTGCGACTGTCTGGTCATCTGATCCATCTGTATGTGTCCTTACCATTTGTGAGAGAATAGAAAGACAGATGTTTAGAATGTTAAAGTCAACAATTTCACACGAAAAGGAATCAAAGAAGTGAAGTTTTTCCTAACAGTTTCATAGCCTCCCGAAAATAAGTACAGACGTCTCCATACCAATCCGAGAGACTCTACTAAACCTGCTTGTGACTCATAACACCTTTGAACCTAGAGCTCTGATACCAACTTGTCACGATTCTAGTTTCCCTCCATAAGATGTCATGAGGCCACCTAGTCTCTAAGACTAGGTAAGCCTAGTAATTATGCGGAATAACTGAAATACTAAGCTAAAACTCAAAACGTCAACAACTGTAATAAATAAAAACTACAACTCAAAGTATAAACAACTCCCAAAACCCGGTAGATATAAGTCACAAGCTCTAGATACAGTGTTGCAAATATCCTATACATCACTCTCTATCAGAACATAAAGAAACAAGGAAAAGAGGGATAAAAGGGGACTTCGAGTCCTGCGAACGCGGGCAGGTGTACCTTGAAGTCTCCAAGCAGCAGCACCATACTCTAATATCGAGGCTAATAGGATGCATTTAGATGAGCACAAAACTTGTGCAGAAGCGTACTATGAGTATACCACAACGGTACCCAATAAGTGCCGAGCTTAACCGTGGTAGAGTAGCGACGAGGTCAGGTCAGGGCCCTACTAGGAAGAATAAGAAACGAAGCAGAAGATATAATGATACAATAAAGTGACAGGGAAGTGCAACAACAAAAATTTATAGAAGGTAACAACACGGAATCAAGAAGACATATACAACAAGAAAGAAAGCAAGAATCTTACAAGTTATGGAATAACAACAACAACAAAACAGCAAATAGAGGAAATCAACAGGGCCACTCCCGAGTTATCGCCTCGTAGTCCCAAAAGTAAATGTTTCATAACGGCAGGCAGAAACCTCGTGCAAATAATAACAATTCGCACTGTAGAAACCTTGTGCCACAATAACAATCCCCGCGGTAGAAACCTCGTGCCACAATAATAATCCCCACGGCAGAAACCTCGTGCCACAACCAAAAGATCACCTCAACAATAATCACAAAAACCAAAATGTAACAACTGAAACAATGATATTTCCAGCAAAGAAACCCACAGTTAAATAATGAATACGGAATCAAAGAAGCAGGTAATTCAACTAAGTATCTTGTACAATTTGCAAATAATAGATAAGGCACGTAGACATATGAATTTAGGCTAAATATGATGACTACACATGCTAGAGTAACTCAATTAAGGAAATAAAAGGAAACTACTTAGATAAAGCTAGATTTTCAGCATTTAGCCCGAGTACGCACTCGTCACCTCGTGTACACGGCCTTCACATATTGCAATTTTACCATAACAGTACCAAATCTTAAGGGGAATATCCCCCCCCCCACACACACACACAAGGTTAGACAAGGCACTTACATCAAACCTCGCCCAATCAATCAATAAGAAGGCCTTTCCCTCGACTCTCCGACTCCGAACGGCTCAAATCAAGCCAAAAATAATTACATACTATAAATATAACTATAGGAAACTAGTCTAACTGAGTAAATTATGATTTTAGGAAGAATTGAAAAATCGCCCTAAAAATTCAACTTGGGCCCACGCCTCGGAACCCGACCAAAATTATAAAAATTTGAACATTCATTCGATATTGAGTCCAGCTATACAAGAATTACTCAAATCTGACGTCAAATCGCCTTTCAAATCCCCAAATTTTGGCTTATGAAGTTTTCCAAATTTTTCCCTAAATTTCCAACTAAAAACACTAACTAAATGATGAAAACAGCAATTGATTTATTTATTTTAACCAAAACCGAGTTAAAATCTCTTATCCCAATGATTTCCTTGAAGATCTCTCGAAAAACGGCAACAAACCGAATTCTCTAGGTCCAAAAGTGGATAATGAATCAAACCCTCGAACTTAGGCCTTTTCTGCCCAGTGATTCCGCACCTGCGGTCACTCAGTCGCATCTGCAACGCCGCACCTGCGGAAAAATAATCGCAAGTGCGGTTCCCACTAAGGTAAGGGGATTCCACTTATGTGGACAAAAATTGCACACCTGCGATCACACGCCTGCCGAATATTTCTGCTCTTGCGTAGCCAGGGCTGGCTAGCCCTCCTTCCGCTTCTGCGGTGCTTCTCCCGCACCCGTGATGCCACTCCTGCGCATAACTCTTCACACCGACCCGGCTGGCCTAACCAACTCTCGCTTCTACGGCTCAAGGGCCGCTCCTATAGTGCCACACCTGCGACCCAAAATGCGAAGGTATGATAGCACCAGAAGCAGTAGTGCTTCAGAAATGTAGCAAGTCAAAACTTGTTCTGTATTCAATCCGAATTACACTCGGGACCCCCAGGACCTTGTTCGAATATACCAACAAGTTCCAAAACACATAATCGACCTACTCGAGGGAAAAACCACATCAAACAACGCTAAAAATACGGTTTGCACATCGATTCAAGCCTAATAAACTTTAGAACTTCCAACTGCTACATCCGATGCCGAAACCTATCAAATACGTCCGATTGACCCCAAATTTTGCACACAAGTCATAATTGACATTATGGACCTAATCCAATCTCCGAAATTGAAATCCGACCCCGATATCCAAAAAGTCCACTCCCGGTCAAACTTTCCAAAATCCCACCAATTCCCAACTTTCGCCAATTAATGGCGAAATGACCTACGGACCTCCAAATCAACATCTGGACATGCTCCTAAGACCAAAATCACCATACGGAACTATTGGAACCACCGAAATCCATTCCGGAGTTGCTTCACACAAGTCAAACTACGGTCAACTTTTTCAACTTAAGCTTCCAATTTAGGAACTAAGTGTCCCATTTTATTCCTAAACTCACCCGAACCCGACACTGAGCACCCCGACAAGTCACATAATCACAATATGAATTAAAGGAAGCAAGAAACAGGGGATCGGGGCTAATACTCTCAAAACGACCGGCTGGGTCGTTACAACTGCTAATTAAGTAATATTATTCTAGTACTAGTATTTTATAAGGGTAGGGAATTATGCCAAGGAATGCTAGACTAGTTCCATGAATTAATTAGCCAAACCAATTGTGTAGATACCAATAAGTAAAAGTTAGTAATAAATAATTACCTAGTGTAGGGATAGTTCAACAACACTTTCGAGGTTAATGTGGAGCAGTTGGTATTGGGATATAATTGTTAGGTTTAATGGAATTATTATAATTATTTTTGTTTTCTGATTTTTCTGTCAAAAAAGAATTTCCCTTGGCATTCAATAATGATGAATATGAAAATCCGAAGCTGCGGGTACAAAGATGGGTTAGAGTTATTTTCTAGTTCTACAAATTTTAAACTTTATGGAAGTTATGTATAAATATTTTTGGATGAAGTCCCTTTTCTTATTTTTAAGATTTGTTTGGAGGTTATAGTTTGGAGAATATCTAGTTACCGTTATTATTAGATTAAGGAGGTTAACTGTCCTATACAAAAAGTGAAGGGGGTGAATTTCAACACCAAAAAAGAGAGAAAGATTCACTGGAATTTAATGTTTCAAATTACAGTATTCACCCCAGATCATACACTTTTGGCAAGTGGGCAAATTAAATACTAACCTTCCGTGTTTTGAACTTAAATCGTGCGGAAAGGACTGCATTATCTGGTTTTTACATAAATAAAGTATGCCAATTGGGGCGTACGGGAGGCCAATATCCATCCCACAATACTACCATGCCCAAAAGTCTGGGCGCGGTGTGCGAACCTTCAAACCAATGGCAAAATGTAAATTGTTGCGACAATATGAGAAGGGAATATTAGCATTATTACGCAATACGTTAAATTGCATAGAACTAATTTTGTTTGTTGTGTAAAGAATGCAGAAGAAAAGTATTATTAGAGACCTTCTGCTAGTCCAAAATTGTTAATTAAAATAGGAAGATTCAACTAAAGAAGAGGAAGCTAGAAAAGAGAAGAGAGTTTTTTTAGATAGGAGAACTTATTTAGGAAAGAAAGATTTTCTTGATTTTTGGCTTGGTTACAAATGAATAAGACACCCCCTATTTATATTTGTCTATGGAAGATTCTAGATATGATTCTAGATAACGTACAAAGAAGATTCTAGTTAATCTTATCTTCTAACAACACTCTAGAATATCTATATATTTCTACAAGATAAATATCCAAGTACTACACTAGGCCATTCTAGAGAATCTATATTTTTCAAAAAACCAACTTTACTTTATTTTTCTCACACTCCCCCTTAAAGTGACTTTTTGGAAACTACTCCAAGCTTGTCATGGAAAAACTCAAACCAACCTTTAGCAAGGGATTTGGTAAAGATATCGGCAATATTCTCCTGACTTCGCACTTCCAAAGTATTGATAGTTTCATCAAGAACCTTTTCCCGAATAAAGTGATGTTCCACCTCAATGTGTTTAGTCCTTGTATGGAATACTAGATTATTTGAAATCTTGATGGCACTTTGATTATCTCCAAAGATCACAATTGGCTTTGATATAGGTAGACGCAAGTCTTCAGCAAGTAGTTGTAGCCATACACATTCTTGCGCAGTAAAATCAAGTGCTTTATACTCCGCCTCCATGGTTGATAAGGAAACTAAGTCTTGCTTCTTGCTACACCAAGAAACACTTGTTCCACTGCAGAGAAAAATATAGCCATACGTAGATCTTCAATCATCCAAATCACCACCAAAATCAGCATACTTACAACCATCTAACTCCAAATCATTCTTCTTCTGGAAGAACAAGCCCATATCTATGTGGAGTGGATATATTTTAGAATCCTCTTTGCAGCTTCTAAGTGACATTTTCTTGGCCTTTGCATAAATCTTCTGACATATCCCACCGAGAAGGCAATGTCTGGCCTTGTAATAGTCAAATACAGGAGACTTCCAACAAGAGCTGGAAAAAGCTTGGGACCTGCAAGAAGTGAGCCTATGTCCCGCCTTAACCTTGTGCTTATCTCAAGAGGAGTAGAACATGTTTTTCTTTGTTTCAATCCAAACCTATCAACAAGTTTCTTGGCATACAACTTTCTCCGCTAAGAATCCAAAATGCAAACATGACAAATAGAGCCAAAAACTCTGAGGTGTTTAACGCTAGGCTTTTCTCCACGGCATCTTGTTAATCAAATACGCTGCACATTTCATACTTTCAGCCCACAAGGCTCTAGGTAAATTCTTGGCATAAAGCCAACTGTTACATGTCTGTCACCATTTCCCAATTAAAACCAACACCCCCAACTTAGGCTCTTAGCTTCATTCTTAGCATTCAAGGAGGGACGGGTTCAAAAAAGAGAATTATTTCACAAAAAAGGTAAAGGTTTGTAATGAGGTAGCCAAAGAAAAGGTTAAAGGCTCAAATGGGGTTAACAAGTGATAGTATTTATGTAATGGTAGGCCCGAAAGGCTAAAGAGACTTTTTCAAAGATCACAAATAATGCCTAAGGTCATCCCTCCAACCAAACATAATTAACATTAGCATTGAAAAACCAACCTGGCAAGTTCTAGATGATAAAAGTAAACACAAGAACTATTTTTAACAAAAACACGCATGGCACATGAACTAATCAAGGCGGATCAATTTCACTTCTTAATAAGAACAATTAGAGTAATATTATGCCAACTAGTGGGCAAAAAGTCACAAAATGAGCAAAAAATTATCACAAAAATTAATCTTCCCCATGCTACTTTCTTTTTCAATTTACAACCAAAATTTGGAAGGGTATTCTTAAATCACACATCACATACAAGAGACTAATTTTATTAGTACCAAACAATCCAAAAGTCTCCACATAACAAAACAATACAAATTCCCTTAAGAAAGTTTTTACGCCATCCATCATAGGGAAGAGTCGCCCGGTTCAACACAAAATATTCCTCGGGAAAGAACCATAGCATAAAGAAAACCGAAGGAATTTTATTGAAAAGTATATTACTACTAAAGATATAAAAATAATATAAACTAAAAACTACTAAAGAAAATAAAATAACTAAAGCAACTAATACTAAAGGAATAAAAATAACATAAACTTAAAACTACTAAAGAAAATTAATAAATAAAGAAAAATAAAATAGAATAACAAAAGCGACTAATCTGCAATTCTATCACCAATCACAAACTACATCCGGCAAATGGACATGATAAACAATAGTAAAACAAGCCCGGCAAGGGCATACAATATCCATACAAAAGCATAAGCCCGGCAAGGGCACAAGTTAAGCATCAATGTATAAATAGATTATACTCCCTAAAGCCAACCCCAACTAAAAACACTACAGTGTCCTCACTGCACAATATTAAGATAAAATAAGAGTAGTTTTAGGCTCTCCTTGAGGTCTATCAGACTAGCAAACTGCGGAAAAAAGATAATCACTGCCGTGTAGAGCTCTCGGCCTCATCATCATCGGTAGCATCAGTATCAGCATCAAGAGCACTCGACAAGAAAGAATTCTCCACTATTATCTTTGTCCTCAACCGGTATCTTCCTCTTCAGCTGCCCCTATTTGAAGATGGCCCTAATGCCTCCCACATCTTTATCATGAACTTGCTCCTCTTTTTATTTTTCTCTTTCTCCTTGTGAAAATCTACTTGAAGATCTACATGTGCCTTGGCCATGTTGCCATAGGCTGCCTCGAGCCTGCTAACAGAAGCTGCCAAGTTCTCCAGGTAGGTCTTCATTTCTTCCCTGGTAAAATACTCGGGCGTAGGTTGGGAGTGTGAGGGCCCACTAGGGAGTTGTGACATTAAGTCACTGATGGAGACAAGCTGTGAGTTCAACATCCCAAATGGTTCCTCAGGCAGCGCTGCCTGTGAGGAGGACTCTGGTCTGGCAACAGTGGTGACTTTCCTCTTCTTGCTCTTTACTGCACTACCTTTGCCCATTACTCTCAACAGACGAAAGGGTTTGTAGGCTGGTAACCAGCAATCGGTGCTACGCACCTCAACATCTGCCCGCCGGCACAACTCTATAATCAGTGAAGGGAACATCAAGCCTGAGCTGTCGTCTAGCAAATGCTCTTTCAGCTCCTAAAGGATATAATGGCTGACATTCACATGAATGCCGTCAAGTATGCATGCGATCATCAGGGCGCTGCCATATGAAACATCCAAAACAATTCCACACGGCGATACTCTGTTGCAGATGATGTAGAGCCACATCTTGGCCTCAACTGTGAAGTCTATGGACTTCAAACCCTTTCTCTTGTTGGTGCACTTTGCTCTCATGCATGTGGGATAAAGTTTAGAAACTAGCCAATCTCCGTTTGAGCTATGATCTTTTTCTCGTACCGGCTCAAGTGGATGGTTAGGAAGCCCTAGAATATCATTGATCCGTTCAATTCCAAACATCACTGTTTTGCCTCTTATGGTGAGTTGTGGGTCGTCAATTTTTGTACGCTTAAGGTTTGCATAAAACTCACGAACCCATTCCTCATTTGCCTTACACGGAGTAGGCATGAAACAAGATTAGCCAGTGGTCTGTAGACGGCCATAAAAATCTGGAAGTAACTCAGCCGATTTACAGAGATTCCCTTTTCAAGTACGACCTTCTTTGTAAGAAGGTTGTCATAATATCGGCGATGACAATCAGCAGACATGAATCGTTCAGAGTCGAATTGTTCCTCCTCAGCTTCTTCCTCAATTTCATGATGAAGCGCTACATTTTCATTTGTGTGTTGTTCCATTTTTTAAGCTTAAAGTACCTAAAAAATCAAAATCAAGTTAGTTGGGAATTATAATCATGTTAAGCAATTCAAAACAATGCAATTAGGCCAAAGAATCAAGCCAAACGGGCCCAGCAAATCAAAATTGCGTAGCCACTATTTTTTGCAAAACTGCCCAGTTCCCGCACCTGCGAAAATATCAATGCAGGTGCCGTTCCGCTTCTGCGAGATTTTATTCGCTTCTATGAAAAGTTACTGTCGACCAAAAATTGCACCTGGGGAATATACATCATAGGTGCGAAGCCTCATTTGCGACATTTTTTTTTGCTTCTGCGGTGTTCATCAAGGGTTTCAAAAAAACCCAGCAACTGTCGAATCTTTTAAATTCCAATATGATTTTGGCACATAATTTATACTCAAGAATTCTAAATTAGTACACTACATGAACATACGACTTGATTAAACATGATTTTGAGGTACTTAGCAACAAAGTCTCTCTTAGACAAATTATAGAACATGTAACGAGCAAAGAGAAATCATGCTTCTTTAAACAACTTAGGTACTCATATTTCACCCAAATGTTTTTCAACAGCAACAGCCCACAAATGCACACTCCCAACCAATTTCCTCACCCTAATATCAACACTAATCAAGAATGGGAAAACGGGACTGTGGAGAATGACTATGAAGAAGAAGAAGATTAAAATCGAAAAGAGAGCAGCTGAGAGAGGGGCGAAGAAGATTACCTGATTTTCTTGTGTGAGAGCAATAGAAATCAAGAGCAATGGAGAGGTTGAGTGGTATTTGTGTGAGGGATGAATGGGAGTTTTGAGTTTGGGGGAAAAAGGGTTGTGAAATTTTACTTGATGAAAGATCTTTTTCTTTAAACTTACCCGACAGGTCGCTTCTACGGGCTTTTTACCGCTTCTGCGCTTGCGCTTTTGCGGTTAGTGAAGCGCTTCTGCAAAGATTTCGCATGTACACTCCAATCGGCGCATCTACTGGGCTGCATCTGCGAGTAGTGTTCCGCATATGCAGTTTCACTAGATGACTGATGCATAGATTTGGCAGCCACTATTTTTGTGCAGTCCAACACCTCAAACTCATCAATTCAACTCCAAAAAATATGAAACTTGAAAGATTAGTCAAAAATAATATACTAAGCTATTCTAAAAAAGAAAATTTCAAAAATGACTTAAAAATTTGAGAATGATGGGTTGCCTCCCACCAAGCGCCGCATTTACCGTCGTGGCACGACGCGAATCAATTTTATCACTTTTCTCGCCACTTGGACGATATGAATTGGGAATCTAACTTGGAATCAAATTTGTGACCACGAGCGATGGGGGGTGGTAAGTAGATGATCAAGCCAAGCATCAATATTTGCATTTTGCATTTATTGGCCTTCTTTTGAGGAATGTCACTTTGCGTTCATGAATTTTCAAATTGCAAGATGTGTGGCTCTTGTCTTTCTTCTTTGCACTCCCACATGGATTCACATGGTTCAATTACCATATGACCATACAAGCCCAAAGTTGAAAAATGCTTGGAATGAGATAATTGCCCCCCAACTTGCAACTTTTCCCGGATTTTGACATCCTCTTTTTCCCCCGAACTAGAGTCAACTTCAACCATATTTTCAATTACACTGGCTGACTCTAATTCTATATTTTCTTGGCATCACCAGCAAGCATGGAGTTGGTTGGTGGATGTTTAACTCTTGATTCCTCGAAATAAAGCTCACTTTCTTCCTCGAAGTTGGACTCTTCTTGACCTCTTTCCACATTCTCAAGTTGGTGGGCATAGTGAGTCTCAATCAATATTTTCATTTGATCTTCCAAGGTGCGGATATTCTCATCATTTTGAGTCAAAACTTGTTTCAAGTCCTCGAGTGCCAAGTTATGCTGCTCCTCGTTTTCAAGAATGGCTTCCAACATGAGCATCATCCTCTTATTTTGAGCATTTAAGAGTTCTTCTTGATTATGATCAAGTGCCAAAGAATGATTTTCGGCTTCAACCTCTAAGAAAGGTTCTTGGCTATGATTCACTTCCGAGGCTTTTTGGACCTCTAAAGCTTCAAGCATTTCTCCTTCAACCTTTCAAGCGCCAAATCATTTTGGAGACTATTCTCCAAAAGCTCCTCCAAGGCATTTTTCTCTTTGTTTCCTTCTTCAAATAGGCATTCCAACATGAGCTTGAACTCTCCATTTTGACCATGCTCAATTTCTTCCACTTCCATATCCCTATACTTGTCATCACAAAAAGTAGAATCATTATAGCGGAGGTTCGGGGTAGGGAAGGACAAATAATCACAATTATCCCGATGACCATTTTGACCATCACACTTATCATAAATCCTCCACTCATGGGTTTTGAGATTGTGCGCACAATCCACCCCCCGGAGAATTTAAACAATTTTGCCATGAGTGTGGTCCTCCATAATAAGGACAAGGGTCATCAAAGTATGAACAACTACCATCCGACTAATTTTTATTACATGATGCCATTTTTCAAAATTAAGAAAATAAACAAGAAACAAACAAGAAAAATAAACAAAGATAAGAAATTAATTACACAAATATTCACAAGTTTGGACCAAAGCACGTACGCTTATTTCTCAAACAACCTAAATATGCCAAATTGTTCCCCGGCAACGATGCCAATTTTGATGACGTCCAAATCCACTACTAAAAAGTAAATGGACACGGTTGCATGCAATATAATTTACCCAACTATGAGTCGGGGTCGAATCCCACAAAGAATAATATGTAGGCGATTAGGCGTGTAAGAGAATTATCACTTATTATACTAAGCCAAACGCTTAGAAAGGTTTTGAGAAAATATTAGTAACTAATTACGAAAATGTAAACTAACCTAAAAACCAAGTAAAATGATCAATGGCTATAAGCATGGATGCATTGGGAATTACACTCAAGTAACGATCCAATGTATTTCACGATTTTACAAATATGAGCAAGTTTATGTTAATTAGCATCGAGTAATAATTCTATATTAGCTTCTTCCAAAAATTAAAAAGACTTCCTAATTGAATTATCCCTAATACAATTAAGAGCTTAAGCACACCCGAATATGGATACAGAATAGATAAAGTGAGGTTAACGCCTCAAGTTCTTGTTAATTAATCTTTCCCAATCCAAAAGTTTTTTTTCCAAAATTAATTTGAAGTGAACGGGCGAGTCCTAGGGTTAGCTAATCCTTTTGGAAACATTAAAGAATAAGAATAATTAAAAAAATAATAACTCACTTCATAATAAATAAAAATTATTCAATACATAAGCACAACAAGATATTTAATCTACACTTTAAATATGAATATTCCACTTAAACAAGATTCAAGTGTTGGAAAAAATACTATACACTTAGATATTCAATACAAAGCAGGGAAATGAAGAAATGAACATAAATGGGTAAGAAATTCTCAACCAAAAGCTTCAAATCTTCAAGACCCAAGTGTGTGTGCAACCCTAGCTCTAAAACTTGTGTTCTCTAGTCAAGAGACTGAAAATAAGCCAAAAGATATGTTTCCAATAAGCTAGGTCGTGTATTTGTGGTTTTGGGATAGGCAAAATGTTAACTGCAGAATCTGTCTAGAGCTGAAGCCCGTTGGCCGCACCTGTGGAAGAATCCTCGCAGGTGCGGTTCCGCAGATGCGGATACTTGTTCGCAGAAGTGATTTTTGTGGAGAATTTCCTACTCCGCAGAAGCGGCTTCGCAAATGCGGACCTCAACTGCAGAAGCGGTTGTTCTGCAGAAGCGGACTCGTGATCGCAGGTGCGTTTCCAGTGAAATTTCTTCGATTCCGCAGATGCGGCCCCTTTTTTGGCAGATGCGGGCCCGCGTAAGCGAGCACCCTTCCGCAAATGCGATTTCATTGAAGGCATTTTGCACTTCTTTCCCTCTTTTTTGCACGATTCCACTTCATTTAATTTCAATTCTCTTCGAGACTTCATTTACCTGAAAATCTAGTAATGCACACCATAAATCACCTCATTTTATAATTAAAGGACATACAACTAAAGAAAAGAGAAATGGTAAAATCACCACTCATCAATGACGGTTGTTACCAATGAGAAGAAAGAGTTGATTCCTACAAGAACGGTCACCGGTTGGAGAGTTTGCATAAATTATCGGAAGCTCAACAAAGTCACAAGGAAGGATCACTTTACTTTTCATTTCATGGATCAAATGCTTGATAGATTGGTTGGTCGTGCTTTCGATTGTTTTTTTGATGGGTACTTGGGCTACAGTCAAATTCTTATTGTTTCGGAAGATCAATAGAAAACCACTTTTACATGTCCATGTTGTACTTTTACTTTCAAACACATGCCTTTTGGTTTATGCAATGCACCGATGAATTTTCAACGGTGTATAATGGTTATTTTCACGAACATGGTGGACGACTACCTTGAGGTCTAAATAGATGAATTTTCAGGTGGTTACAGATTCTTTTGATGATTTTCTTGCTAATTTGGACAAAGTATTTTCTAGATGTGAGGAAACAAATTTGATACTCAATTGGGAGAAATTTCATTTCATGGTTGAAAAAGACATTTTCCTTGGCCATAAAATTTCAAAGAATGGTATTGAAGTGGACAAGGCAAAGATTGAAGTTATTTTTAAGCTTCCACCCCCACCTCGGTGAAGGGCGTGCGGAGTTTCTTGGGCCATCCGGGCTTCTACCAGCAATTTATCAAAGACTTCTCTAAAGTGGTGAACCCGTTGGGAAAGTTGCTTGAGAATGATGCCAAATTCCTTTTTAATGATGATTGTATGCAAGCTTTTGAACAATTGAAGCTCAAGTCGACAACTACTCCTATCATTACATCTCCAAATTAGAGTTTGCCGTTCGAGCTCATGTGTGATGCGAGTGATGTAGCGGTTGGGGCTATTTTGTGCAATGTGTTAACAAAGTTTTTCATATAGTTTACTATGCTAATAAGACCATGAATAGTGCCCAAGTCAATTACACCATTACGGAGAAAGAGCTCCTTGTTATTGTGTTTTCTATTGAGAAGTTTCGTCCGTACTTAATGGGTGCCAAATTTATTTTTCACATGGATCATGCGGCACTTCGCTATCTTATGAGCAAAAAAGAATCAAAAGCACGATTGATGAGATGCGTGATTTTTGGAAAGACTTTGATATTGAAATCCAAGACAAGAAGAGAAGTTAAAATCAAGTGGCATACCACTTATCTCGTTTGGAGGAGGAGGAGAGATCACATGATGGTCTTGAAATCAATGACTCTTTCCTGATGAGAAACTTTTAGCACTTCCATTGAAAGATGTACCGTGGTTAGCATTGTGAGTGGTATCATTCCGGATAAATACTCTTCAAACCAAAGAAAGAAGATCAAGTGGGATCATCAAGACTAATATTGGGATGAACCATACCTTTTCCGAATTTGTGTGGATGGGGTGATTCGGAGGTATGTGCCGAAGGAAGAGCAAGGTAATTATCGTGAGGCTTGCCATTCTTCGCCATATGGCGGTCATCATGGTGGAGCGCTAATGGTGGCTAAAGTCCTATGTTGTAGTTTCTATTGGCCTACTCTCTACAAAGATGCAAATGAGTTGGTGAAAATATGTGATGAATGTCAATAGGCCAGTGGAACTTCAAAGAAACATGAGATGCCCCTGACAACTTGGAGATTGATATTTTTGATGTTTGGGGTGTTGACTTTATGGGCCCTTTTGTGAGTTCTTGTGGAAACACATACATTTTGTTCGCACTGGATTATGTGTCTAAAATGGTCTTACCCAATAATGAGGCTAGAAGTGTTGTTGCTTTCTTGAAGAGGAATATTTTTACAAGATTTGGTACTCCCTGAGCAATCATAAGTGATGGAAGGTCACATTGTTGCAACAAGGCTTTCAATACTTTACTTGGCAAGTATTGTGTTACTGCTAAAGTGACAACTCTCTATCGCTCACAATCTAGTGGTCAAGTGGAAGTCTCCAATCGGGAGATAAAGAGTACTTTTCCCAAGCAGGTGAATGCAAATCGGACGGACTGGTCTAAGAAGCTTGATGATGCTCTAAATATAGGATGGCTTACAAAACACCTATCGGAATGTCCCCATACCGGTTGGTGTTCGGAAAATATTGTCATCTTCCGGTGGAACTAGAGAACAAGGTAATGTGGGCTTTGAAGAAATTGAATCTTGATTGGAATGTAGTTGCTAACTTGCGTGTTGTACACTTGAATGAATTGGATGAGTTCCGATACCATGCATATGAGAGTTCATCCTTGTACAAAGAAAACATTAAATATATTCATGACAAGTATATTTGGAACAAGGAATCAAGGCCGGTGATCTAGTTTTATTGTTCAACTCAAGGTTGAGAATGTTTTCCTGGAAGATCAAGTCAAAGTGGAGTGGTTCATTTGAAATTGTTGGTGTCACACCCTTTGGTGCCTTGGACTTGAAGAACAAGAACAATGAAATATTTCGAGTCAATGGCCGCCGGGTGAAGCACTATTTGGGAAAAGTTGGAGAGAGCCATGTGGTGGCAGTTCTTTACTTCGCGTGAGGATGCTATGACATCGCATCGTGCCACGACGTTAAATAAAGCGCATATTGGGAGGCAACACAAGTTCTTTTCCTTTTTCTCTATTTGTTAGATGTTGTTTTGTTGTTTTTAACTTTATTATAAAGTGTGTTGCAAGGATTAGTGTTATATGTGAAATGGTAGCTGGGGAAAAATTGCGGACCACAATTTTCTTAGTGTGGCCGAAGAAAAAGATTGTTGACTGCGGAAGATTTCATCTGCAGACCGCAATTACGGGGATGGTCTCAGGGGCTAAATGGTAGGTCCTCTGAGCTCTTCTTCCAACAGTACGGAGTGAGTTTGCGTACACAAATTATAAGGTAGCAAAGCACACAATCAAAGAGGTAGCTGGACCTAAAGTGTCAGAAGTGCGGTCGTACTTGAAAATGTGTGGCCTGCACCTTCATTGCTGGCTAGGTAACAAAGTGCGGACTGCACTTGGAATTAAGCGTCCGTACTCTATTCTTTACACCCTCACTCTCTTCTAGGTATAAATAGAATAGTGGCCCATCCTCTTACACTTTTCACCACCTGTTGTATTGTTACTCTGAGAAGTTGTCCGATTTCTTGCACTTTGGATCACAAACAACCCTTCACACTCACTTGCATCACTTCAATCTTATTGATTTTATTTTTGAATTTATTTTGACTTTTTAACTTCTTTTTAGGCTATCTGTTATTGCATTCCTTTAATGTGTTCATGTGGGGTAGTTTAGCATTGGGTAATTGTCAAAGCATGCTTAAATGGGTTGGGTTGTTGTTTATCATGTCTATACCATGTTGCTAAGTAAGATTAAATAAACTTTTTGCATTACCTAGGTTAAAAGACCTATAGTCGTTACTGTTCTTGACTATGCGGACCGCCTTGAAACTGTGCAGTTCGCAAACTTCTGTTTGAGTAACTTGTATGGATTATTGTTTGTTCGACTGCACTTTAATTGTGCGGACTGTAAATTTTATTATGCGGCCGTAGAGTTAGGTCTGCACTGATAATCAGAGAACCTACTATTTAAGCATCTCAAGTGCAGACTGCGAACATTTTTGTGCGGACCGCAGATGATTTTTGCAGCCACAGATTGTAGTCGTACTGTCTATCAGAGACATTTCTCTAAGAACTTTGCACAACGGTGCTGAAGAGTGGCCCGCTGTTGGAATTGTGTGGCCCGCCTCCAAAATGTGTGGACCACACATGTTCCTTGTCTATTGCATGCTGTAAACTTGAAACCTCAGTGCTTCTATGGTGTCCTCACATGCTTATATGACTCTTAATTGTTTACCATTTGAAAATCAACTGACAAATCTCTTTGTGCATACACAGACAATGGTGCGATCAAGAGGACGATGAGAATCTTTAAAAGGAAGAGGACAATCAGCAAGGGGCAGTGGCGGAGGTGCCATGCACCCAAGTGTGCAAAGAGCCACTATAAAGAAAACCACTACAAGCCGGGGGAGAGGTAGAAGCCTCTCAAAGTCGAGTTCTTATGTCCCATCTAGGGAGGCCACTGAGGGAATTTTTTGTCTCTACATGAAGAATGCAATGACGAGCAATCTAAGCCACATGGGCTTAGACTACATCTCACAGTACTTCCGATGGCTTAGCTAGTACCAGCCATGAGTCTAATGGAGCTGCCCCTAATTCTTATTCAGCTGATATCCCAGATGATAGGAGAGGGGGGTCAACTACACAGGCGGGCATGGCTCGGACTAAGAAGAAGGTTGTTTTGGAAGATCGGTTCTTGAGTTTGCAAGCATATACAGACTTCCGAATGTGGTGGAAGGAGAGATCCCTGACTCACGAACGAAAATTCCTCCTCAAAGACTTAGACAAATATAACCCCGGGGACTTAGAGCAGTTTACCAAGAGAAAGGGGTAGATGCAGTTTACTGAGAAGCTAATGGATGTGAAGGAGCATCTTATCCTAGAATTCTACGCCAACACGGTGCATATTTTCAAAGGGACAAGGATCACCAAAGTGCACAACCTGAAAGTAAAGTTTGATCACCACACTTCGAATGCGTGCTTGGGATTTGATTATGTGGAGACAAGGGAATATTTGGCAAAGTTGGCTTTAAAGGAGGAGGCTAGACCATGACTTGTTGAAATTCTTGCACCTGGACCTACTCCCCCTTGGATAGGTGTCGGGGTCCAATCCTCTGTAACACTCTAAGTTTAAAGGCGAAAAGGTGGTAGACCTTTGTATGCAGCGGACTTGACCTGTGCTTGAATGAGAACAACCTGCTTTGCAAGAACTGTATCGGTAGCCTCTATCATGGATGGGTACCCAATCAATATGGGTCCTCTAATGTCGGCCAATATCTCACTTGTGGAACAGTAGGGTAACACATCTTACCCCTATCCCAGCACTATTATAAGTATCTAACTGATGCCAACGTAGAGTCCAGGCCATTAGACACCAAGGTCAAGCCGACTGGTCTTTGAGTGGTACAAACTGCAAGACCCAAGGAACCCAAGGAAGAGCATTCAACCTTCTACTACTGCTGGCCAGTCTGATAAGCCGGTAGTTATAGCCCCTGGTCCCTTTGACATTCCATCTACTTCAGTTGTGCCTTCCACCAGTGCTAGAGCTGTCATTTCTGAGCCATCATCCTCAGCCCCTACTACAGTGCCTACTCCAGCTCTGAGGCCGGTGCCTATGCCCACAGGCCCATTGTCTGCCTTGCAGGTCTCTCAGACACTTGCGAGCCTCAACAACTGGATGCAGGCAGCTACTTCAAAGCTGTCTGAGATCTTCAGTACAGTTGCAGGGCAGTCATCTTCACAGGCACCATTGGATCCCTCTGACATTAGATAAGAAGACCACCACATTCTTGAACAACTAGAAGATGATCATAGATACACTGGTATAGCATGTTGTAGCGATTGAGCGATTGACCAAGCAGGTAAAGAATATGAGAAAGACACAGGCCAGCAAGAAGTCGGTTGATGCACTTCGAGCTGAGGTGACAAGGATAGCTGAGACCGGTGTTTTACCTTTTGACATGCTACTAGACCCCACCCATTGAGGAGTTTTGCCTTTCCATCCGACACTGCTGAGGTGGTGCGTGACATGTTCAGCTCTCAAGCCACTCCCGCACAAAATGATGACATCATTTAGTTAGCTGAGCCGCCTAGGAATGATGTTGCTGGTGACACTTTGATGACTGAGGATACTTACGGAGTTTCTTCTCCATGCTTGCTCTTTGTTATTATTTTGCTAAACATTAGGGACAATGCTTTTTTTTATTCCTGAGGGGGAGGGGGAGGGGTGGGTTGAGAATTCTATATAAATTGATGATGGTTGGATACATTTGATAACGTTGGTATGTAATAATTGGATAATTCTATTTCTTTTTATGTTTGTTTATCCTTAGAAGTTGTTACATTTATTAGTATCTTTAATTGTGTTTGTTTTGGTAGTTTATATATTTTTTATTATTGTTGATGATAAACCTTTGATTTTCTTAATGCGCGGTTCTTTCCAAAGGTGGTCATTTATATGAACCGGGTGACTCTTCCCGAGGATGAATAGTATGACAACTTTCTTAAGGGAATGAGTCAGTTTCATGTTTAGGTAATATTAGTAGTAAGTAGTAATGAATAAAAGCTCTAGTTAAGTCATTCTATAAAAAGGGTTATTTATGCTTTATGAGGCACCAAGATACTTAACTACATGCTTATGGTTTGAAACAAGGTCTTTGGAAGAGATATCTTTAGTATAGTGACTTTGAGGTTCTCAAGTTGACTTTGATAATCATTAGGTGGTTGAATGGACCATAGTGATCTTTTACTTGACTGTGCTCGTTGTGGTTTTAGATTCTATCCTCTTTTACGGTCTAGTTGCATGAGAGGTGAGATGAATTCTTGTTACTAGTCCAAGTACTTGAGTGAATAGTCTAGAACTTGCCCCAAATGTGTTTCAAGACGAAATTCTAAGTTTGCTTTGTTTGAAAAATGATTGTAGGATTTCCTTGGACCGTTTGAGCTTTCTATTGCCACTCTATGATCGTTATCCATAGTCAACCCTTTGAGCCTTTAGCCTTTCTCTGTTGGTAACCATACTACAAGCCTTTACCTGTTTGATCATAATCCTCTCTTGGCACCCGAACCTTCCTTAGCACTCATATATAATAAGTGGCTCAAAGCCTAAGTTTGGAAAAAAGTTGAGGGGTCTAAAAGAGGTATCATGGCATTGAAAAAAGAGAAAATAAATTATCTCCATAAAAGAGAAAGAACAAAAAGAAAACACAAAAAAGGGAGATTGATGAAATTCAAGTGAGGCAAGTATCTCTAGTATGAGCATAAAGGGAGAAAAAGAAAGAAATGAACAATAAAAAGTGATGGCAAGTTTCTCTAACCCCCAAGAAAAAGAAATGCATCTAAGGGTTTGGAAAGTGTGAGCCAAGAAATGAAAGGCGGAGTGCTTAAGGAAGGGTATAACCACTTATCCCATACGGTATCCTACCCCAATCCAAAAGCCTTCATTATAACCTGAAAGAAGTCCTATTTGATTTCGAACCAAGCAAGCTGATATTAGTAGAGATCTACATGAGGGGCAAGATTATGGTACTTGAAGCTTTACTTGTGACATTCCTTTGTGAGAGAAGAGTGAAACCTTTATTTCTCTAGAAATTGAGTGTTAATTCTTGAAGTGAGGATGGCAAATAGAAGGTAGAAGAGGAAGAGTTTGGAGTCCACCATGATTTACGTGAAAGAACAAGAGCCCTTGATGAGTGAAGCCAATTCTTGAAGCTCAAACGTCACACTAGAGTTACACGCAAGTCCCATATTTTTGAAACATTTGACACCTTGTTGAGAATGCATGAGAACTGTGGGTAATTGGTACTCCCAACTAAGCATGAATGACTAAGTGACTCTTTGAAATGAACTTTCACTTAGGGGAGGTGGGAACTAATCTAGTTGCTTGAGGACAAGCAACGACTTAAGTTTGAGGGAGTTGATAAGTGTGGATTTTTAACAACTTATTAGTATCTTCTTACTTTAGTTTTTAGTCCAAAAGTAGTGATTTTTGTTTCCGAATCTAATGAAAATGTGTGAATTAAAGGAATGCTAGAGGAAGTGAGCTCAATGAAGCAATCTAACTAAAAAAGCAGATGTCACAACTCAAATAGTTAAAGAGGAGAAGTGCAAAGAGTTGTGCGGTCCGCAGAATTTATTCTGCAGATACGGCCGCATACTTCAGAGGATTTTAGAAGAAGCGTGGTCCGCAAACCAAATTTTGCGGGCACAGAAGCTGTTCACACTGACAAGATTGAAAAAACAAAGAAGATGCAAAGACCAAGTGTAAAGCCTCCTTGAAGCGCGGTGCGAAGCCAAATTGCGCGGCCGCATAATCCCTCCTACTGCAAGAGCAACAGATGAAAGTGCGGACCGCAGAGGAATTATGCAGCCGCAGAACCTCCCGAAAGGTATTTTTATCAACAAATTTCAGAGCACTATAAATAGATGACAAACACTTTTTAGGGTAATGTTTGGTACTGTAGCAGCTGGTAGTGGTTAGACTTAGCCATTTTGGGCAACTTGTGACTAGAATTAGAGAAGACCCGTTAATGTTACTTTTTAATTTTAATTTTATGTCTTCAATTACTTCTTCTTTTTAATTTGCTATGTCTATGATTATGAGTAGCTGAATTTTATCTAAGGTTATGACCCAACCCTAGTGTGTAAAACTTATAATGCTTGTTATTGATTTGGTGTATGTTATTTAGCCATGTTTATACTCTATATCTAGAATTAATGGTTGCAAACATTGATTCATACCTATTTGACTTAGTTCCTACTTGAGAAAGAGGAACCTAGTCTAAGAAAACTTTGCTAACAAGTAATTGAACTAGTTGAAGTTTTAAATAGGTTTGATTAAAGGATTTGAACTAGAGATAGGGATAATCCTACTTGGACTCATATCAATTGTTTAGATTGCTACCCATTTGGTCTAGACAAAGCCAATTTGGGCATAAGCACTATTTGACCGAGAGGTATTTAGTGGGTACTTGAGCATTGAGAGTCATAACACACCCCGATCTACTAAATAAGCATAGATTTACTCTACCCATTAGGTTTATACCTAGGTGAAGGTTACATCCCTAGGATTTTTCCCTTATTTGATAAAAACACCAAAAACATTTCACTCACTATTTGCTTAATAGTTAGTTCAATCTCTTAGAAGTCAATTTAGATAAAAAATTTCCACTGTTATTTGGAAGTTAAATCTAGTTGATTCAAGTTCTTTTCTTAGGTGTTTACCTTAGCACCAACCTAAACTCCCTGTAGATTGCCCCCAACTTGCGTTGGGTTTTTTAATTGCAATGACTATTTCATACTAATTAATTGGGTGTGCATTGGATGAGATCAACCTTCCTCTCCTGGCCCCTCATACCCTCCATCCTCCGAGCGATCTCTACAACCTACAAAAATAGAGTATTCATCTCCAACTCTCGAGCCATACTGAATACAAGACAATAACTTAGCCCCTCGATAAATATTCGGACTCGCTCTCTAACGGTAGAAACCAAGACATGTGCATTTCGGGACAATTCACTGAATCTAATGGCATATCCTGACACTTTCATAGTCCCCTGACGCAGCTGCTCAAACTCTATATGCCATGCATCCTGGAGGGTCTGGGGAACAAACTCCCTCAAGAAGATATTTGATAACTGAGCCCAAGTGAGTGGTGGTGCAACTGGAGGTCTACCCTCCTTATAATCCTTCCACCACCTATATGGTACTCCTAACAGCTGAAATGTAGTAAAGGCTACTCCGCTCAACTCCACAATACCCATGGTGCAGAAAATACGGTGGCACTTGTCCAGAAAACCTTGCACATCCTCAGTAACTGCGCCACTGAAAGTAGAAGGGTCATACTTATTGAACCTCTCAAGCCTCTTCTACTCCTCGTCAGATGCCTCTGGCCTGACTTCGGGTTGAATCGCGATAATAGGTTGTACTGGCATAACACTCAGAGTATGACCAACATAAGCTTGCTGCTCTAGAGTAGGGGCGGCAGGAGTCTGTGCTCCTCTCCCAGTCTGTGAAGTAGCTGGTGCTACTGGAATCAATCCCGCCCAAGCCAATGTACCAAACATGCTCAGGAACTACAAGAAAGTCTCCTGAAGTCTAGGGGTAGCAACATGCGCCTTTGGTTTCTCCCCCCCAACCGAAGCTACTAGTGGCTTCTCAACTACTGTTCTGGCAGGTGCTCTATCTGTAGCACGTGCTCCTCCTCAGCCTCCGCCTTTGCCTCTGCATCGGTCTCTAGCAATATTGGCTCTGGGGGAAACCCATTAATCATTAAAATAACCAGTAAATAACATACACAGCTAGAAACGATCAATAGTTCTACATTATCCCAAAATCGATAGTATAGAGTCCTACTGAATTTACTAGAAAACTATTCTAATTACAACACTATTTTGGAATGAAGGTAATATTAGTAATGAAAGACAACGGAAGGTGATTTCGAGGCCTGCGAACTCACTGGCAGGTATACCTTGAAGTCTCCGCGGTAAAATACAAGCAGCTAACCAACGTCCGGCACGCTCCGAAGTACCTGGATATGCATAAAAATATGTAGAAGCGTAGCGTGAGTAAACCATAGCAGTACCCAGTAAGTATCAAGACTAACCTCGGTGGACTACTGACGATGTACAATTAAGACACCTACTAGACATAATAACCTGTGCAAAATATTATTATAAACCTCATAGAGGTACCAATATCAATGTAAAGCTAAACATGGAAATAATTACAATATAACGCTAGCAAAGAAAGGTAGAACAACAGAGAGAAACAAGGAGTAAGAAGTGATAATGCAGCAAGTAATCAGAACACAGATAAAGTACCAGCGACACTAATTAAGGATAACCAATGACAACTAAATGATCAACCGTTCTATCACAAGGTTTACACAAGAATATGTACCACACCTCATAATCACAAATCACGAGTCCCCAAATCACGAATCATAATCACATGGTATCTCGTGCCCACATTATCAATCACAACTGTATGGACAACTCACGTGCTGCACGAACAACTCATGTGCTAATAGTAACATTATCTCATATCTGCACGACAACTCACGTGCCAATAGTAACAATATCTCATATCTGCACGGATAACTCACGTGCCACCAATCCAATCCACACATAGAAGGCAGGTATACAAGAATACACGTACATAATCAATGAACATCAAGATTCATACTCTTGGACTGATATTGGTGACATGTTATGGTGTATGCTTGTGCAAGTGTACTATGACAGCTCTAGTCAATAGGTAAAATCAGAGATACCGAGTAGCACATTGAAAGATAACACAACAAAACTCGTAATATGCATGACACACACAAGAAAGTCACATCACCACACAAATATCATCAATAACAATGCCCCCAGGCCATCACAAATCATCCCCGACATAGCCCATCTTGTCCCGCCGTATGCGCAACAATAAAGTAAATACTCGCCTTGTCTCGCCACACGCGCATCAATCATTATCCCACCTTGTCTCGCCACGTGCACAAACCTAACATATATAGCCGATCTTGTCTCACCGCACGTGCAAATATCATTAATAACAATATCATGAACAACTCACGTGCAAACACCCCAACAATCCTCTCAACAATTCTACATGTACCAAAAATACAACAACACAACGTAACGACTTGCACCATATGTACCCATATGCCATAATATTTCCATAACAACAATTTCAATACCACAACAATACATAGCTCGCGGCTCAACAACACTTAGTACAATAACAACAACAATAACACGAGAGTAGGGCAAGTAAATCAACACAAGAATTACAACCACACAATAAAACGGAAGTATAAACTCAATAATGAAAGAGATAACATATAATAATGACTTTAAATAAGAATAACTCAACAATAAAAGTGATAACATATAATAATGACTTCAAATAAGAATAACTCATACCAACAAGAAAGGTAACATGTAATGTCAACTTCATTTAAAGTATATAAGAGTGAACTCAATAGCGGGAGATATAACATGATATGACAACTTCAGTTAAATGCATATATGAAACCTAAGAGTCTAAACCGGTCAATTTCCATATATAAGGTCATGTACACACTCGTCACCTCGTGTACACGTCTTCCACGTACTTCAAACAGTGTAATTAAATCAACCCTACGGAGTAGTTCCCCCACACAAAGTTAGGCAAGATACATACCTCAACTAGGCCAGATTAACACTCAAAAATAGTTTTTCCTTTAAAATTCACCTCCGCTCGGCTAAAATCTAACCAAAATCGACTTAATAATAACAAATAATGCAAGAGAAACTAATTTTAATAAATAAAGTTAAGATCTTTCCAAAAGTCAACCCTGGGCCCGCCTGGTCAAAACTCAAGTCCAAGAGAAGATCTTGACTACCCATAAGTCCACGAGTCCATATATGTATTTTGTTTTCAAATCTGAGTCCATTTCGATTCTTAAATCTCAAATTTTTATTTTTTTCAAAACATAGGCAAAAATCCCAAAATTTCCCTTCAAATCGCATGGTTTGGATGTTAAATCTCATACATAACCAAGTAATATAATTAAAAGTTGATCAAAATTACTTACCCAATAGTTGTATGTGAAAATCCCTTTTCAAAATCTCCTCCTACCGAGTCTAGGGTTTCAAAATATGAAAATGAGACTAAATCCTGTCTTCCCTGCCCTTTTGTTCAGCAGCGGAAGTCGCAAATGCGATATTCTTGTAATTGCAAAACAAGGATCGCAAAAGAGAACCTTAATAGCCCTCTCATATGTCACGATTACGACAGGGGCTTCACAAATGCGATAACAGCCTACTTCGCAAAAGCGACATAATTGTCGCAAATGCGACCAGAACCAACTCTACACTGGCTTCGCAAATGCAATAAGGGAGTCGCATTTACGACATCTGGACCTCCCCTGCCCTCTTCACAACTGCTATGCTGGTGCTCGCAATTGCGACAACTGCAGCACCAGCACACCAGCAATGTGTAACCAGCTCAATCCAATCTGAAACACGTCTGAAACTCACTCGAGCCCCTGAGGTTCCACACCAAAGATCCACACAAGTGTAAAAATATCCTACAAACTTGATCGCGCAATCAAAAACATCTGAAACCACAAATCGGACATCAAAAAACATATAAATCACAATGAACTTCAAGAACTCCTAAAAACATAACCACGCATCTGATTCCTATCAAACCAACTCGGAATGACACCAAATTTTGCAGACACGTCATAAATGACAAAATAGACATATTCTAAGTCCTGGAACCAAAATTCTAACCTGATAGACATAAATTCAAACCATGGTCAAACTTAAGAAATTACTAAACTTTTAAATTGTCAACTTTTGGCAAAACAAGTCAAATCAGCCTAAGGACCTCCGAATTCAATTTCGGGCGTACATCCAAGTTCAAAATCATAATACGATCCTATCAGATCCATCAAAATAATGTTTCAAGGTTATTTTCACAAAAGTCAAACCTAAGTCAATATTTTCAACTTATGCTTCTTAAATGAAAAATATTCTTCCAAAATCAATCTCAAAACACTCAAAAATCGAAACAGATCATGCATGCAAGTCATAGTACACAATATGAATTCACTCAAGATCTCAAACCATTGAATGGAATGCTAAAACTCAAAACTATCTGTCGGATCATTACATGTATGCTAATGCCGATTATGCATGTTTTCTTCTGGATAAAAAAAAAAAATTTCAGGTATGGCATATTTTCTTGGCTCATGTATTGCATCATAGACCATCAAAAAGCAAGATTTTGTGGCCTTATCTACTGTTGAAGCTAAGTATATAGTCGTTGCCTCATGTTGTGCTTAATTGTGTGGATTAAGCAATAATTAATGGACTTTGAAATTGATGTAGGTTGTATCCCTATCTTTTATGAAAGTACAAGTGCAATCAATATGACTAAGAACTTGGTTCATCACAAAAAAATTAAGCATATAGATGTTAGGCATCATTTCGTAAAGGATAATTTTGAGAAGGTTTTGATCACTATGGAATTTTATAGTACTATTAGGCAAATTACTGACATCTTCACAAAAGCACTAAGTAACGATCACTTTGAAAGAAACAAGTTACAATTAGGGATGATTAATATCACATAAAAGAAACAGGTTCTACCTCAATGATTGGCTAGATGATTTGTGAATTTTGTAAATAATTATATTAGATATTGTTCAACCTCATACTTTTATTAGTATCTCTTGTGCCATATTTTAAATTGTCTCACTGATGTCTAATGATATTATCTTTATTTTTTAAGAAAATTCAATCTTACACAAAAGAATTTTCAGTGAAGAACATGGTTCATCAATCTTATAAGGTATGTATTCTACACTCCGTATAAGTCGAAATAACTGCTAAAGGATCATGATTTAGAAATGTGTCCCACTTTACCTCAAAACTCTTTTAAACTAAGCAGTTACAAACGAACCAATTCCCACTAACCCGATCCCCATGCGCCATGACTGCTATATTTTTTGGAAAGCGTCCAACATCTCTTCAAACTGGCGCTCCCAATGAGAAAAGACTTCTAAACTCAAAAGGCTGTCGTTAGACACTTAACTTCTTCCCTTCTCAAATTGATTCGACCTTACACTCTTTTTCTCTCCAAAAAGTTCAAAAGATCAAGATCCCAAAACTCTGAAATTCTCTTCAAGTTCTTGAACTGATCGAATGGCCAACACTCCTGAATATCCCAAACCCCCCC
>MCJB01050219.1:58696-120293 GCA_002018475.1 Nicotiana obtusifolia
ACAAACCTATCTTCTCCGATGGAAGATCATTAATCTTCACCTTTACCCATCCATTTAATCGTGCCATTACACAGGAAACACCATATCAAAATGGTTGCCCGCAAGATAGTAGCAAGCAAAGAACAAGCAATGAAATTAAATGAGCATTCGAGCCAGTCAAGCAGAAGAACCCCAAAATTCTAATGATTCTTTTCGGTCTGCGACTGACGGGGAAGAACAAGTTTCTTCAAAAACTGAAAAGGTAAAGTTTGAGTTTCCCTAATTTATTGTTAAGGTGTTGGTAGGGCAAAATCTTGAAACTCATTTTGTGTTGGTTGGGTCTGTGGCTGGTGTTGAAATAGGGAATGTTAGTGCTGGTAATATTGGCGGTAAAAAGAAAAAAGAAAAAAAAAAGAGTGAGGGTGTTGAGGATGATGTAAAAGGAAGGGAAGAGAAACCCGTTGTTGGATCTGATTCGCCCACTCGTTACCGGTTAGATGAGAAAATTGGTGCAATTGTGATCTGGAGTGAAGAAATGAGTAAAATTGAGGGAATAAAGGCACAAGATATAGGTGGTGGTTCTAGTTACACAAGTATAGTAAAAGGGTTGGTTAGGTTGAGGAAATGATTCCATGAACCTGTTCTCTAGAAAAGAGCCCCTCCATGATCTATTGCATAAGGTGTCTGATACAATCCCAAAAAAAAGAAGAGTGCTAGTGGAAAAACCCTTGAAAGGGTATGGATAGTAAGAAGAGAAAGCTACCTTTTCTATCCCTGTACAACTCCTTTTACAAGAGGAAGAAATATAAGGAGCCAGAAGAAGTAGAGTGAGGCCAGTTTGAATAAGACCTTAGCTGAAAGTGCCAAGAAGGCAGCTGCAAAAGGAAAGAAGAAAGTTGGTGAGCCAAGTGAAGTGGTCCAGATTGAGGAGATAGACATCTCAGGATCCTCTACAATGACTCTGTGCTCTCTGGTCTATCCATGATCATATCACTAATGCCGACAACCACAATTGAGGCTTTACTTAAAGATGAGGGCGGATGTAGAGCAGCGGTACTAGGTTCATCTGAACCCATAACTTTTGACGCTTAGCATAAATTTCATGTGTAAAAATTCTTTAAAATTACAGCAAATAGTAGATCTGAAGTCATAAGTTTAAAAGTACAATGTTTTATATAATATTTCGCCGTGTGATGATGAGTTTAAAAATATAGTGGATTCAATGGTTAAGAGTCTTAAAAGTTGAAGCTATAAAACTTAAGTCCTAGATCCCCGCTGCATGAAGATCCCATAACTATCCTAAAAAGATAGTGAGTAACTAAATCCGATCAGATTTGTAGGAAAGTAACAAAAGTTGTTGATCATAAAGCATGAATCATCCACTCATAAGGAGATAATGTGATCTATTTCTCAAGGCCTGTGTGTTGCTCTGGCTTCTTCTTGTTTGAGTGTTATTAGCCCTATATATCTGAATGTCTAAGGATTGTCCCATCACAGCAGGTCAAAGAAAGTAATTGTTAAACATATGATCAATGAACTAACAAGGCATTGCACCTTTGGAGGAAAAGAAAGAAAAGAGAAAGCCAAGTTGACCCGAGCTAAATGAGAAGGCGGATTCAGGACTTTAAATTATTGATTCTGAACCCATAATCTTTTTAGGTTTCTGGGTTTTGGATATATTTTTTGTACATATTGAGTAAAATTTTCAACACAATTACAGGATCTAAGCCAAAGTTATTGATTTCTGCCGAACCTGTAACTTATACGGTAGATTTGCCCCTGGGCATGACTTGATTTTAGATTTTTTATTTTTACATATTGAAATATAGACTTTTCAGTTTGATTCAATTAATATATAAGTATCAAAATCTTTTAAAAAGTTGCAAAATATCGAAGTTGATTTTTACAAAATTAAATCTATTCCAACTCGAGTTCAAGAGTTAAATATTCTGAATTCAATAGCACAATATATTGATTTTGATCGTGGTGATGGTGAAAATTTAAATTACAAGTTTCTAAGATTGATGGTTTTTTATTAAAAAATTATTACATCAGCGGAAGGGAATTGTTCGAGTTATAACAAAAAATATTCTCCAATAATAAGTATTAGTTCACATTACATGGATTGGGTATATATGAATGTTTCAATCTTCATTTTATGAGGAACATTTAGACCCTCTAAAAATCTTGACTTTGGGAAGTTCTCTTGCACGATCTAAGAGGAAATGTCAGCGGATGAAAATTTAATCAAATGATCAAGAAAAGGAAGCATACCTTGTTTTTTAAATTCCAAATTGCATTATATCTTGCTATAGAAAAGGCAGCCCGATGTACTAAGCTCCCGCTATGCGCGGAGTCCGGAGAAGGGTCGGACTACAAAGATCTATTGTAAACTTTACCAGTTACGTCAAGATTCCCCTTCAATATATCTTGCTATACTTGTACTACATATTTCTCTTAACTGACTTTGTTATAGACGTGTGATGGATATCCTGAAAGTGCTTCTCATTCAGCTTTTCTTGCCATTTTGTATTTGTCCATGCCAAAAACTATTGCCCAGTATCATATTGTCCTATGTTCAATTTCTCTATAAGGTTCCCATTCTACCTAGAAAACCAACATTCACAAAATTGTGGCTATCCTGGCTTTAATATCAAATGCAACAGCCAAGGATATGCAGTTCTTAATCTTCCTTTTTCTGGACATTTTTTAGTCCAAAGCATACATTATTACAAATCAGGAATTGAACTATATGACCCTGATACTTGCCTAGCGCCTCGACTAATGAACTTGAAGCTTTCTTCTTCTCCTTTTAAAGCTGATGAGATGGTGAATTATACTATCGTTGGTTGTCCATCGGATTATCCATTAAACGTGACATCCCACGTCGTTAAATGCCTCAGCAACTCCACAACAAATTTATTAGCATTTAGAATATTTGGTTCGGATTATGAAAAATTAATGTCCGAGTGTAGGTAATTGCTAGAAATTTTTCTTTGGCATCATATTTATTAGAAGAGGAAGATGTTGATCGGTTTGGTTTTATAAGCTTGACATGGGACGTGCCTGATTGTACAGCTTGTGAAGATAAATTACAGTTTTGTGGATTTGAAAGCTCTATGAACAAAGAAATTCGTTTTCTTACAGGTAAAGATTCTTGTTCTGCTCATGATCTTGTTTTCGTGATATACGAATTTTGTTTTGCTTTATCACACGAAAAAACAGGGTAATTTGGATCGTAACTTTTGCTTTATTTGGATAATTAGGTCATGTTTTCCTATTAATTGGACTCTAATTAGGTGAGATTTTTCACGGAAGAAGTTTTTCCGTTCTTTCATCTTTTATTCGCTATGGCAGAGTGAATGGAGTTGGATTTGCAAACGGAGGCAGACCTATGCTTGGAGAAGAGGGGTCACCTCGGTAAAAATTTTGAATTATAAGTGTAGATATGTTGAAAACGATCATATATTTTGCTTGGAGCCTTTACGATTAAAAGTCCGATAGGGGGCATTATTTGAGCAGTTCGCTCATGTACCCCGGTTATCTTCAAATCCTGCGTACGCCTCCGTTTGCAAAAGTCGGGTTTCTGGACGCATGCACCAAAATAATGTTTTCAATTTTACTTATAGTCGCTTAATTTTACTTAGTACAACGGTAAAATTGCAACACTATTTTTAGATAAACTGTCACGCTGAAATTATAATTTTAGAGCGACATATTGGCGCAAAATGTATAATACACATACAATATACATATTTTATATATGTTTCTTATATATTTAGCTAGCGGATGTAATTATTTTTGGACGATGACTAAATTTGTATCTTGCCCTTAATTTAATGTTGCAGGAAGCTCAGGGAGTCAGTCAATTGTTAAAGTGATAGTTATGTCTGTGGCCATTCCAATCAGCCTTTTGCTACTGTTAATATTTGGCATATCATTGAGGATATATTTTAATAAATGAAGGCAAATCAGCAGCTGAAAATCCTGACTCTTCTTCGTGGATTATGGATTTCAAGGCGTTATGGTTTTATTTTGTTTTAATTGTACTTTCTTTTTGGTTTTGTGAGTGTTCGAATTTTATTTTGAGGTGATTATTTCTCAGGGCACAAATTTTGAGCCGTGGAAACAGCCGTTAATGCTTGATTAGGGTACACTGTCTATATCACACCCTTTGGAGTACAATCCTTTTTCCGAACCCTGCGTGTATGCTGGAGGCTTTGTGCGACGGGCTGGCTTTTTTGTTTCCCGGGTTTCTTGAGAGGGAATTGGTTTCGTTTTGTTTTAGACAGAACTTTTTCACAATAAGAGATTTTTGTTTTTGAACTATAAAACAAAAACATGCCCTACAAATGTGGACCATGACAAGGTTCCAGTAAATCATATTCAATTTCAAGTATAAGTGCAATTCTGCTCTCATCCCCTTTCTCTACTGTGTATTTCCTTTGCAGCTTATCTCCGTCTTGTAATGGTGAGTTGGTTTATTTGCTTAGTATACTGCACCTGTTGGAATTGCACTGTTACATGGTTTATTGACAGTGTTCTTGTATGGATTGAGCTCATTACAAACAGGGAAAAATATACACTGATCAATACATACAACTTTGCATTCAATCTCTACAGACTGCAAACCAATCTTCACTCCAACAAAATTGGCAATACATTAAACCCTTCAAGAACACCAAATAAAATTGTAATATACAAAACGGGAAGTTCAATTTTTAACATGTTATGAAAGATAAGCACTAGCAAAGGCATTTGATCAACAATTAAACAATTTGTAATATTCTTCTAAGTTGAATTTATGGGATAGGTTGGAGGATAAGTTGGCTCATCCAGTTTCTTTAGCCTCAACAGCGTTTCTAGAACGATACACACCAGCATTATCGTTCCAAGAAGAAACCCATAGCCTATTTTCCAGCTTTCCCCTGCGCCTGCATAATGCATTCCCAAAACTATGTTTACAGCTCCAAAGAACAGAGCAGTTCTCCCTGTCCAACCATGATACAAATTCCAACACTTGCGGTATTTGCTGTCCCTATCTGGCCGTAGAAAGAATGCTAACACCTGCATTTAAATTTAGTGAGTGCTAATGTTAGTAGAATATGCTTTTGCCATGATCTGAAATACATGACATTCAGAAACTGTGACACAATTTAAAAGAAGAAAAACATCAGTTTCTCAATATGCGGATTGTAATCATTTCAACTATTTTCTCTCTTTGATATGTGATGATGCAGTTTGGTACTGCTGCTATTGTATTTGTCCCCAATAATTATTTCTCGCGAGTACGTCCTAGTAGGAATCATCAAATTAATAGTAGTAAGGCTGGCTTGAGATTGCTCATCTATGGAACAGCACAAATAGACAATAGTACCCGGGGGAGCCTAAATTAATCGAAATTCAGAAACTGAAATTTCACCTCTGCCATCAATAGGTTAACCCAACTTGTTTAAAGAATGGCCCAAATAGGCCTCACTCATAGGTATATGGGAAATTCTTCCTAAGCAGCCACAACAACAACTACGCCTTAGTATCAAACAAGTTGGGATTGGCGATATGAATCCCCATTCCTTTCTTAAGCTCAACTCATATCATCATCATCGTTACCAACATAAAATAAAAGTGAAGTAAAAAATTATAAATCTCATGGGAAATATCCACCCAACTCCCACACAACAAGAGAAAAATATAAAAGGCACAATACAGTACAACAGAAAATTCTTGTCAGTTAGGATCCCCTCGGGCGTAAGGTTAAAAAACTTTTGAGAAATCAATTTGCTGAATCAGATAAGAGACAAACCTGAAGAATGCTAAGAACAAGAACAAGAATGCCAATGCCTTCATGTGCTGGAATATGAACCTGCAGCTTGTTGTGAAGTTGAAGTCCAAGAACCACTCCAGCAAGTCCTAATATGAATCCGATGAACTGAGCGGATACATGAAAGTAATACCAAAACTTTTGTTTTTTAAAGTATCTCGCAAAAATTGCTCCGAAGGGGGAAAATAGTCCCCATCCCAATATACCCAACACGCCATGAGTCTTTGTAGAGCTAATGTAGTTATTAGGTGCACCGACATTAACATCAAATGAAGTACCTGAGGACAAGAGAAAATTAACTCAACCAAAGAAGTCAAATGTTTTACAAACTTTACTGACTGCATTTAGATAAATAGAGAATAAGGCTAACAGGTATATACTGAACTACATCAAATGAAAAGCAAATTGAAAGACAGTTCATTAAGTGCAATCAGCTACATCAATCAACATAAACATCCAGGCAAAAAGTCTGTTAACATTTGTCTTTAATTCCAGGAGAAGGTAAACTGATCCAACACTGTATAGTTATTACAACAATAACAACAACATACCCAGTTTATTCCCACAAGTGGGGTCTGGAGAGAGTAGTACATACGCAGACCTTACCCTTGCCTTGACAAGGTAGAGAGGCTCAACACTGTATAGTTATTAAAAATGACAAATGATCAATTAAGGAGACTAAGTGAACGAACCTGAAGAGAAGTCGAATAGTATAGTTGTTTTGTCATCATGTACAGTAAGATGGTGGTGATGAGGATAATTGGTTGCAAAAGCTAGTAAAATGGGTTGGTTTTTGAGACGATTTGGATACTTCAATTGGAAGGCCAAGTATATTGTGGCACCTTGAAGATAAACAATGGGAGGAATGCTCGTCAGTGGCAGTTCACCTTTCTCAGGTTTAATTTTTGAAGGTGTTAAGCCCTCTACATAATATTGCTTGATTTTTCCCTGTCCTCCAGGAGTTATCCACCCAACCATACAGCTAGAATTGATCATCTTTCCATCGCGCGAGAATCCCATTCCTACCCATCCAGTTGTGTACACAGTTGATAATATGATTGTGATGACATTGTCTTTAGTCTGTGAGTACTGTAACAATTTATGCAGAAGTTATTACTGCAATCAGTTTAGCATGATAAACGATTGACTAACTAAAGCATTATTCGCGAAAAAAGCTACAAGGTCCGTAAGACTTGAAAAAAAAAAACGAGAAGTCAAGTACGGGCTTCTTTAAAGTGAAGCGCACAAATTATGAAAAACCAGAAGGTACCATATCATACATATATGATTTTGGTACTATACAAAATTCAAATAAGATGAACTAGTTCAGCATCCCGTATACAATGGTGTCAATATTAGTCCAACTCCTTAAAGTTGAGATATAAGGAATCGACCGCTTTTCATTGGATCACTTTGTGCTGAAGCGCATAGCTTCACCCATGAATCGATAACCCCTTGCTTTCTTCTGTCTCCTGCTGTGGAGAGTGTTAACTAAAAACAGATTAATCAAGAAAAGGAATATGTTAAATGAATCTTAAGATATTCTTGAGAAGTTCTCTAAACAGTCAATTACTAAAGTTTAGGCTTATCATCAGAAAGAACAGCTTAATGTTTTTGCATAACAGAGCTATTATGGTGGTCTTCAACAAATATACATGGTATGGTGCTGAAAATCCAAATGATGACTACACATTTGGGGATTCATTTTTCTGATATCTTGGTTTCTAGGAAGAGTTTAAGTTTTATGCGCTTGCATTCCATATTCAGTACACAATCAGGTCGTTTATACTTTATATGTTACAGTTAAATGTCTTTCGTAAACATTATCACTATAACATGTTAAAAGTAGTAACATACATGCTATTATAGGTTAAACTAATACTCCCTCCGTTTCAATTTATATGACAAAATTTCCTTATTAGTTCATTCCAAAACAATAACACATTTCTATATTTAAAAACAATTTAACTTAAACTTTTTATTTTATCGATTTTACCCTTAATGAGAAGCTTTTATAGTCACACAAATATCGTGGCTCCACAAAGTTTTTACCCCTTAAACTTTTAGAACCACAAATTTCAAAAGTATTTTTGTTCTTAAACTCCGTGTCAAGTCAAACCACCTCATATAAATTAAAACGGATCGAGTAGCAGCCTGTAAAAAATATTTATAATTAAGAAAAAAAATATTTGATGCACAAGGCATCCCGCATTCACGCAGGGTTCTAGGAAGGGCCGCACCCCGAGAGGTGTAATGTATACCGTCTACTCTAATACATGCATTAAAACTGCTTCCATGGCTCAAACCCAATTTTTCCATTGTTCCAAGTCTCCCTTCGTAAAAAAAAATATTTACAAAGTGTATATAACTTAATTCCTTTTGGAAATCTTAGTTAGTAGAACTTACACGAAGCAAGAAAGAATTCCAAATAGGTTGGCAAACCATATTTTCAAGACCACCATAAGGAGGTGGAAGAAATTCGGCAAGATTTACACTACTACATAGCGCTTTGCCATCTTCATCAATGGCCATTACCATGCCTTTACGCTGTGCCAATGCATTATCTCTTTCCAAAACAAATAACATAAAAGACAACAATAGTACCAATAATCTTGATACCATAGCCATATTTTCCTAGAACATCAAAACTTTGAACAGGGGTAATTTTGCTCTATTGTGAAAAAAAAGTGGAAATGAAGAATTGTAGATGAGAGATTTTGGTGAAAAAATGATTTCGTGGAGTTGAAGGTTGAGTGATTGAAGATGGTGGGGTGGGGTTGGGGTGGTGGTTGAAGGTGGCGGGTGGTGATTATCATCATTATTTTCTTCCCACCATATTCTTTAACACCAACGATAATAATAAAAACGGCAAAGCCCAAATATACCATGTACTGTGACAAAAGGTTTAAATAATTCTTTTATTATACCCCGTCTAAATATACTCGTACCGTAATACTATTGGTTCAAATATATACTTCTTCTATTAAATTTGTTCAGGGTGGACATCTAATCTTATGTGTCACTGATATTTGATGAGGTAGATGTCACATGGTATGCCACTTCAACGCTCCTAATCCATATATAAAAGACTAATTTTGAAATATAATATTTTTTGTGATAGCGGTAATAGTGGCAATAATAGTGGAGGAGAAAAAAATTTAGTGGTGAAAAAATATATAAGGGAGGGGTAAAATGGGTTAGGGGCACTAAGGTGGCAAATCATGTGTCATCTACTTCATCAAATGTCAGTGTCACATAGGATTGTGTGTCCACTTTGGACAAACTTAACGAAAAATGAATATATACCAATAGTATAACCACAGAAAATATATGAACTCAAAGTACAACAAGGGGTATATTTAAATATTTTCTAATAATATATGGGTATATTTGGTCCTTTTCTGTTATAAAAATAAGGTAAAAACCTTAGAAATTTCTGTCATGATAAAATCCTGTTGACAGGAATTAGGATTAGGATATTTGAGGTGAAGTGTCACTTCGGTTTTTGGAAATTTAAAACGCAGAGTATTACATTGGAAGCGACGATTCCAATCTTTCCTGTTCGTAGAACTTCACAAATAAGTAACAGTAAAGAATAACATGACTAAGCTCTCTTAAATTTAAATTCTATATGATTCATAGAAAAAAAAAGATTTTCTATAATTCAACAGAATTAAAAAGGGAGTCCACGTGGATAAACAATGGATTTTAAAACTAATTAGCTTCTAATGATCTTCCGTTTAAGAATAAGGGGAAATGTCGCAATCTGGTAATGATCGTGATACATTTGACCTCAACTATTAATGAAGATTAAGAAATAGCTTGTTTGGCCAAGTTTCCCCGAGCTGAAAAGTATTTTTTTTTTTTCAAAACAAGTCCTTTTTTTTCATAGTTGATGTGTTTGGCCAAGTTTTTGGAAGGAAAAAAAAACAGTTTTAAAGATCATAAAAGTAGCTTCTTTCTAGAAGCACTTTTTTGAGAAGAAATTTTGAGAAAAATACACTTAAAAGCACTTTTTAGAAATTAGTCAAACACTAATTGCTGCTTAGAAGTACTAATTAATTAGCCAAACACAAATTATTTTTCACCAAAAATACTTTTGAGAAAAAAAAACACTTCTCAAAATAAATTAATTTTTTCGACTTGGCCAAACAGAATATTATCATTTATGCATAATTCAGGAAGAAATTTAGGCATCTTCCCTTTATTGATAAGATTGTTCTAGAATCAATTTTAGCTGCATTGCCATTACGAAGTACTCCTAGCTTGGTACTTGGTAGTACTATCATCCAATAATGAGAGAAACAGTTAATAAGCAAATTCATGAACACGTATAAAATGCAAAAGTCCTCGACCCTCGTCTCGGAGGATTGTTTATTTGGTTAGTTCGGTGAAATTTTTCGATATGATACTTTAGTTTCTTAAAATATTATATCAAAACTATACCTAATTAAATTTCATGTCTTTTCTCTTTTTGGTTTCAACTTGTTCGATTTGAGTTTACGCCACAACAAAATGAGCCCACTCATAGCGATGGGAATGCACCATATTATTATTTAAATACCGTGCTGAATATGAGGATGGTTGTAAGTTTAATATCGTCACACGTAGTTAGTAATAAACCCGACGGATAAACATTCATAATAGAAATGAAATTTCTTTTTTGATATCTATTCTGGAGAAAGCCACGTGGAAGAACATTACTCGATTGCATCCTAATGTGGAACATAACATGGACATAAACAAGATGGCGAACATGACGATGTAGCACGCCGTCAATCCTATTAACCAGTATCCAGTTATTTTTCTTTTTAGTCTGTATTAAAATAAATAATATATTTTTAAATTTAAAAATAATTTAATTTTAAATTTTTTATTTTATCTATTTTATCTTTAACAAGAAGTTTTTATAATCACACAAATATTATAATATCATAAAGCTTTTACCCTTTAAACTTTTAAGACTACAAATTTTAAAAGTTTTTTTTTTTAAATCCCGTGCCGAGTCAAACTACCTCATCTAAATTGAAAATATATAATAAGTGGAAGGGTATTTCGGTAAATATTAGCTGTTTCACGGGTAAAAATGGGCCTTTTAATTATAGGTGACAAATGGGTTTTAAAATTGAGTTGGGGTAACTCTAGTTTTTTTAATTGAGTAGGGGTGATAAACTTTGGATTAGTGATTAGGGAATTTTGACTCACCCCAAAGTTATATTTTTAACACTTTAACCCAAAGCTTTATTTTTTACACTTTATCCTCAAGTTTTATTTTTAACACTTTGACCCAACCTATATAAACCGTACAAAGCCAAAAAAAAAAAAAAACGCACCAAATCTGTTTGCCTACGCCGTTTCCACCATTTTTGGCTCTTCTTTTTTGTTTCGTTTCTTCTTCTTCTTGCTTTTTCTTCTTATTCTGCTGCTCGTTTCTTCTTCTTCTTCTTCTTCTTCTTCTTCTTGACTGGATTTTGCTCAAGAGAGAAAAAAATAAGACCACCTGATTTTGCAATTTTGTTGACTGGATTTCATTCGTGTAGCACTGGGAATTACTTCATAACTCATTCCATTGTTCTTCTTTCTTCTTCTTCTTGTTCTTCTTCTTCGTTCTCCATTATTGCTCAAGAAAGAAAAAAATGTGACCACCCGATCTTGCAATTTTGTGACTGGATTTTGTTTGTGTAGCACTGGCAATTACTTCATAAGTGTTTTTCGCTCATTTGGTAAGTACAACAATGTTGTTTTATTTCGATTTTTCACTTGAGTATAAATCTACTGATTTTCCAATAACTTACAGTAGCTGTTGTAGTTGTTGCAACGTATAATGTGGTTGTTGCAACTTCTACAATAGATTATGAAGCTGTTGTAATTGTTAAATAAATAACCTACAACAACTGAGTGAGTTGTTGCAACAGGTATTCCACTTGTTGCAACAACTCAACGATCTGTTGGAGTCAGCTTCAGTTTTTGTCTGAAACAGAACCCAAAAAAATGAAGCTGCTTCCAGCAGATTATTGACTTGCTGCAACAAGTTGTATAGTTGTTGCAACAGATGTTGCACCTGTTGCAACAACTCGACTATCTGTTGGAGTCAGCTTCAGTTTTTGTCTGAAACAGAACCCAAAAAACTGAAGCTGCTTCCAACATATTATTGACTTGCTGCAACAAGTTGTATAGTTGTTGTAACAGGTGTTCCACTTGTTGCAACAACTCGACTATCTGTTGGAGTCAGCTTCAGTTTTTGTCTGAAACAGAACCCAAAAAATTGAAGCTGCTTCCAACAGATTATTGACTTGCTGCAACAAGTGTACTACTTGTTGCAACAAGTAATACACTTGTTGCAACAACTCGACTATCTGTTGGAGTCAACTTCAGTTTTTGTCTGAAACAGAACCCAAAAAACTGAAGCTGCTTCCAACAGACATGACCAATTTTTTGTTTAAAAAAATATCTTCAGGTACCTCGAACACCACTAATGGGGGACTCAATAACAATAGGGGTTGATTGCCATGGTGAATGGATCGAGAAGAATAATCGATATATTTGGCGATGGAAGGGTAGCGACACGTTAGAGACGATAGCGATGACTGTCCAAAGAGATGTTATGTTCGATGATTTTGTGAACCTAATCATCACCTATTACGAATTAACTTGTGAGCCAAAAGATCTTGCCATCACTTACATGCACAGCTCTTTTGAAAATCGGAGGGTCTTGCCATTTAAGATAACTGATCAGGTTCGTTTGCGTGCTTATTTGAATGATGTAGCTAGGCCCATTTTAAGGGTATACGTTATTGGAAGCCCGGTAGAGAACCACAATATATCTCAAGACCAACAAGATGTGTTAAATGATGAATTAGATGGGGTAGATGTGGATATCCCAGATAATGGAAGTGGGGCTGACCCGATCCCTATACCTGAAGTTGCGAGCAATACAGTGGGCACTACACAATCAATGCAGTCTAGCCATGTTCAAGATGATGAAACAGGTTTTTATAAAAGAATGTCATTCAAGAACAAGGAAGAACTAGCCACTTGGTTGAAACTTTCTTGCTTGAAGAAAGATTTTAGAATCAAGAAGGTGATTAATTCGCGTACTGTGTATTGCTTCAGATGTGTACAACCGGAGTGCAAGTGGTGGCTGAGGGCTGTGAAGCTTTTAAGTTTTGGCAGATTTTGTATCAGAACCTACATAAAGCATCATACATGTGGTTCTGAGCACATTACGAGCCATAATCCATACGCTACTGCGAAAGTTATTGGTGAATACTTCAAAGATAAGTTTCCTTACGGTAAAGGCCCATTTAAAAAAGATATGAGGCAATCAATCCGTACAGATTTGGGTTGTAAGGTAAGTTATTGGAAGGTCTGGAAGGGCATGGAGATTGCAAGGCCTTTGCATGTCCACGGGTATGCGGTGCTTGATGTGTACCTTTATATGCTTCGTTCTGCAAATCTAGGAAGTAAGACGACATTGAAGGTTGATAAAAATGGGAAGTTCACGTACTTTTTTGTAGCCTATAAGGCTTGGATGCTTGGTTTTGCGCAAATGAAAAAAGTCATAGCTGTCGATGGGACATTCTTGAAGAGCAAGTACGAAGGAGTATTGTTGTCAGCAGTCGCACAAGATGCGGAGAATCATATTTTTTCAGTGGCATTTTGTGTAGCGGACAAGGAGTGTGATGATTCGTACCAATATTTTTTTGATCAAATGAGAAGCTATATAGAGGATACCAGGGGAGTTGCGTATAATTTCTGATAGACATCCAAGTATCAAAAAGGCGGTTTCAATTGTCTTCCCTACATGTCATTATGGTTTTTGCATGAGGCACCTAGGGGAAAATCTGAGAAACACCTTTCACAATGGGGAGGTCGTATCTCAATTTTATAAAGCAACAAAAGCATACAACATTGATGTCTTCAATGACCATTTCAATCAAATCAGAGATTTGGTTCCTGGGGCCGCCGAACATCTTGAACGTGCTGGATTCCACAGATGGAGCAGGGCATTCTGCCCCGGAAATAGGTATTTTCACATTTCTGTACTTGTTGTGATTTTTACACAGCTGAGCCTCAGCCACATGTTCCAACACTAATATTTTTTTTTGTCAGGTATAATTTTATGATGACAAACGCTGCTGAGTCGGTGAACTCAATGTTCAATGTTGAAAGAGAATTTCCCATTACTGCTCTATTTGATTCCATAAACAGGAGGTTTACTAAGAAATTTCATGAGAGGCGTATGGAGTTCATCGACTCACCAACCATCTTTGTTCCCTAAATGGAAAAAAAATATCAAAATTTATCAACTTGGGTAATAAGTTATTGGCCCATCAAATTGCCAACTACAAGTTCAGCGTCATCGGCCATGGTTCAGTTGCAACAGTCGATCTGCAAAGAAGATCTTGTACTTGTAGAGTTTTTGACCTGGATAAAATACCTTGCCCACATGCTATGGCAGCGCTTCGAGTCCAATATGGTGAAGACTTTGGAAGGCGGATTTATGACTACTCATCTCCGTATTACAGGGTGGAGAATTACATAATCGCATATTGTGAGGAAATAAATCCCGTGCCTTCTGAAGAATCTTGGAAAGTTTCTGTGGAGATTTTAGAGAGAGAAATACCTCCTCCACATGTTGATCCGAGCAAACCGGGAAAAAGACGGACAAAGAGGAGGCGTGGAATCGGGGAATCACTTGCAACGAGAAAAAATAAATGCTCCATAAGCAAAACAACTGGCCATAAAAAAAACTACATGCCCAAACCGAATTGTTCCATAGTTGTTAAATTTGCAATGTCTTGCAATAATAATTACTATTGTTTGTGTTTGTGAAATTGGATTTTATGATATTTTTATATTGTTTCTGTTAGTAAAATTGGTTTAAATGATATGTTGATCTTGCTCAAATCACCAACGTATGTTCTGTGGTTTTGCAATTTCTGAACAGTTTCTAACAAGTAATAATTCTGTTGCAATAGTTGTGTAACTTGTTGGGATTTTGCCAACCAGTAATCGGACCTGTTGCAGCAACAAACTTAACTTGGTTTTCCAACACGTGACATGACTGTTCCTATAGTGTTTTGAGTTTTTTACAACAAATGGAATGAGTTATTGCAGAAACTCCTTAACTTGTTTCATCCAACAAGTGATATGACTTGTTCAACAACTATGTTACCTGCTGCAACAGATTATGTACTTGTTGCAACAGGTTATGCTATTGCTGCAACAAATTATGTACTTGTTGCAACAAGTTATGCAACTGCTGCAACAGATTATGCAATTGTTGCAGCAGACTATGTACTTGTTGCAACAGGTTATGCAACTGCTGCAGTAGATTATGTAATTGCTGCAATAGATCATGAAATTGCTGCAACAACTACGATATAAGTCACATATGTTTAGTTATTAACAGAGGGAACCAATGATATTTAGTGTTAAACAAAGAAATTCAATGATATTTAATGATCAATATATTTATGTACTAACATCCTTAATGTATTAGACGGTAATTTCATTGATTTGATGGGAAATTGAAAGCGTATACTTCCCAAATCGAGCGATCGTTGGAGTAATTTGACGAGAACTACTTGCTTATCCCATATTTAGGTGTAACCAAAGAAAACCAATGATACTTATTGTTTACTAAATATTCCTAACCAATTTGATTATTCTGAGTCAGTATGTATGATCAACGAAGCGTATACTGAGTCACTCCAAGCGATTGTTGGAGTAATTTGACGAGAACTACTTTCTTATCCCATATTTAGGTGTAAACAAAGAAAACCAATGATACTTATTGTTTACTAAATGTTCCTAACCAATTTGATGGTATTTTGAGTCAGTATGTATGATCAACGAAGCGTATACTGAGTCACTCCAAGCGATCGTTGGAGTAATTTGACAAGAACTACTTGCTTATCACATATTTAGGTGTAAACAAAGAAAATCAATGATACTTATTGAAATTTTCCTAACCAATTTGATGGTATTCTGAGTCAGTATGTATGATCAACGAAGCGTATACTGAGTCACTCCAAGCGATCGTTGGAGTAATTTGACGAGAACTACTTGCTTATCCCATATTTAGGTGTAAACAAAAAAAACCAATGATACTTATTGTTTACTAAATGTTCCTAATTTAAACAAGTTACTCACCCGTTGCAATAGATAATTGACTTGTTGCAACATATTAAAAATTTGTTGCAACAACTAATGAATCTGTTGTAGCAAATTATAAACTTGTTGTAACAGATGTGTCAATTGTTGCAATTTCTTCAACAACTGGAAGATTTGTTGCAACAACCGAATCATCTTTTGCAACAGATCATAAACTTGTTGCAACAAATTATCAACTTGTTGCAACTTCTTCAACAGCAGTTAGATTTATCGCAACAACTGACCCATATGTTACAACAACTGTACCATCTGTTGCAACAGATTAAAAACTTGTTGCAACAGATTGGTTAGTTGTTGCAACTTCTTCAACAGCAGTTAAATTTCTCACAACAATTGACCCAGATATTGCAACAACCGAACCATCTGTTTCAACAGGGCTCCAACACCTTTTCAATGATACCTAATGCCCATCTCCATTGCATTCTCCCAACTGAGTTGTCGTTGATTAGACTTTCGGGTTTTGTCAAAGTTGTGCCGGTAAGCAAAGCCTCCATTAAAGCAATTGACTACGAACCACATGCCCTACTAGTGACATTGCAGGGGAGATTCTCTAGCCTCTTGAATTCCCACGATTCATTGAGTAACTTTGCAGGTAAGTGCGCGAACATGCCACTCTGTTGCAATAACTTGGGCCACAATTCCAATACGGCTCCATGAAGCAAAAGAAATCAGATTCTTCGTAGACAGGGACGTTGCAGTCATACATTTTATCACTCCCTCTTCAATCATGAACTCGAGAGTGACAAAATGTGTGACATTAATATTCATCACTGTTAAAAACCTCTTTGCACCAGCCCACGAGCAGCTACCCGGGTAGGGTCTAACACCTCTACAATAATCGAGCATATCATCATCCCACTTGAATTCAGCAAGTCTAACCTTCAGAGGCACGGCATCCGAAATTGTACTATCTTTTGTCAATTCTGCGTACCTCTTGGACATGTTGTTGTAAAAGTTGAGGTCCAGGATTATGTCAGTGGAATCGTAGTACTCAGGGAAATTGATTTGCCTCATACGCATTAGAAGAAGGACTTCATCTACATACTAAAGTAAAAAGTAGTAAAATAGTTAGTTACTTGCTGCAACAGATTCAACAGATTATGTACTTGTTGCAACATATTGGTAACTTGTTGCAACAGATTATCTACTTGTTGCAACAAATTATCTACTTGTTGTAACAACTATTTAACTTGTTGAAACAGATTATCTACTTGTTGCAACAACATACTGAATCAGATAGATATATACAAGTGTTGAAACTTACCCAATCCTCCCACCAAATTTTCATGCTTGTCAAAGCCTTGAAGTCTGCTGCTCCAAATTCATGCATTGAGTACAAGGTTTTCTCACTCTTTTTGGACTTGATTGCAGTCTCAACCTTTTTCTTTCTTTGGGCATGTACAGGCTTGAAAATGTCCACCTTCTTTAGCACTTTTGGCCCAACATCAAGAAGAGGAGTCTCAATTGACTTACTGGAAGTAGCAATAAATTTTCTTGATCTAACTGATGCAAGTGCCTTGGCAATTGCTTTGCCCCTCCTCCGAAGATGAACAGGAGTATAAGGTGAGGAAAGATTCTTTGATGGATTGATATCCCTCTTGGATATCAACCTCTGGATAGAAGAGCTTGTGGCTTCTTGGGCCTGCACCAGTTCCTCCATTTTTTTAATCAAATTATCCATTTTGTCCTTGCAAGTAGTGCACTCACAAGCACATGAGGGCACCTTAGAGATACCGGCACCAACATCAGCAAATCTTCTACCATTCAATCCACCACCACTAAAATTACCACCAAATCTAGAAAATTCACTAAATCCAGCAACTAGAGTAAATCCACCAATATTAGCATCATCATCTCTTAATTTCTCCCCAGCAGTACTTGCCGGGACATCACCACCACCACCACCACCAACATCAACAGGCTGAACAACACCACCAACAGCATCAGCACCACCAACATCATCAGCAGCAACATCACCACCAGCACCACCAACAACATGACCACCACCACCACCACCAGCTAAAACATCATCAACCCTAGTGATGGCTGTCACTCCAGCCAATTCCCCTTTCAACCCATCAATCAATCTGTCAGGCACAGATTTTATGGGCACAAAGGTGACAAGGCATGGCATCTCCAACTCTCTTATTGTTGGGACAAGCCATGGGTGCACAGCCTACAACAAGAAATGAGATATATCATAATGGTGCTAAATCATAAAAAAACTAAACCTATTTAAAACAAGTTATCAGGTTGTTACAAAAGGTTACACATCTGTTGGACATCCAACAGATGGGTAACTTGTTGCAGCATGTTGCTTATCTATTGAAAATTGTCCAACAGATGGGTAACTTGTTGCAGCAGGTTGATCATCTGTTGGATATTGTACAACATATTAGTAATTTGTTGCAACAGATTATTGTACTTGTTGTAAAAACTTACTGTAACAGATTGAGAAGTTATCCAATTACCAAAATAAAGTGATATGTTGCAACAGCTGTGGTACTTGTTGGAAATTGTCCAACAGATTGTCAACTTGTTGCAGCAGGTTTATAATCTGTTAGATATTGTCCAACAAATGGATAACTTGTTGCAGCAGGTTTATCATCTGTTGTAATAAACTAGTTGCATGTTATAACAGATTCATATGTTGGGTAACTTATTGCAACAGATGCATATGTTGTTGCAGTATATTATAAAAGCTGTTGCAACAACTAGTCATCTGTTGTGTTCTAATGCTTACAGCTTCCTTAGGGGGGTTGAAAAGGCCGACACTCAATTTTGTGTTGTTCTTGGCAGTGAGCCATCTAAGAATTCTTGGATAGGTAACTTCTTGGGAGTATTCCTTGACTTGATGCCTGAGGTGAGGAATGGCTTCAAATGCCCAAGCCTAGTAAAAAAGATTCCATCAAAAATCAAAATAGTGATTGAAATTAAAAAAAAAAAGTAAAATCATTGAAGAAAATTTACCATGAAAGCCCAAGGGAAGCATATAGATTTTGTGTCTTCCCTGTTGGCTTCAAATCCTTCATCAAATATTCAACAGTCAAGCTAAAGCTTTGAAAACCACAGGCATAGTTGTTGAAGGCATCATAGTCCTCAGCAAGTTTAATCAATCCAAACGGTATGTTGTAGTTTACGTCTCTTGCCCAAAGAACATTGTGCACAAACCAAATTAAGCACAATGACTCCTTGTGTTTTTTTGAGAAAGTTTTGGACTCCAAATCTTGCAACAATTTCTTGTGAGTGTAGCTCTTTCCCACTAAGTCTACCAAGGAGATGTCATTCTTAGCTTTGGAACCCTTTGCTTTCTTGGCTGCCTTGGGAGTCCGGGCTGGCTTGGTTAATACAACAGTAGGAAGAGGCTCACAAGGATAGCATCTCAATCCGGTAACTATGGCAAACTCCTTCATGCCAAAGCAAACCGGCATGCTACAGTAATTGATCCAAATCTCATCCTTTCTATCACAAATAATCTTACGCTTCAAAAGCTCAGAAACCATTGTCATTGGAAATCGGGCACCGGTATCTTCAGGAAAATCTAAATAGGGCCCAAAGCAGCTAGCCCTAAAGAAATTCTCCAACCCCTGCTGCCGGAGAATGCCCCTGAAGGTCTCAAAGGCCTTGCCCATGGTTGATCTAACCACAAAATCACCAGACAAATCCTTATTTTCATTTAGCGGCATCATCACACCGTACTTTTCAATGCTGAAACTCTTAACGACCTCCTCAACCGAAGGTCTATTGGGATCTGTGGCAATACTAAAAGACTCAAAAAGATTGGCATTCACATTATGTTTTCTTTTTCTTCTTAACTCGGCCAAGGTCTGATCTGTTGATTCTTCTTCTTTTTCATTACCATTTTCAGTTTCTGCATCTTCATCACCTCCTTCATCCCCTTCAGCTCCTTCATCTCCTTCTTCTTCATCTCCTTCTTCTTCATCTCCTTCAGCATTTTCTTCATTTTCTTCATCTCCTACAGCAGATTTTTTATCATCTTTTTCACTTTCTTCTCTAGTTCCTTCACTTTGTTCATTTTTATCACTTTCTTCTTCATGCCCAACAGAGGTTTCGTGGGTTTCCTCTCTTTCTGAAGGCCCAGTTTCACTAATTCTTTCCTCATTTGTTGATCGACAAATAGCAGTCACAAGTTTATCTAATGGTGTTTGCACCTTAGCTCTTTTACTACTTTCTCCCTCAGTTGGTTTCTCTCCTTTTCTTTTAACTGGAGCCATTTTATCTACACAAACGAGATAGAAAAACAGTTTTAATTGGTTAGTGCAATACTTAAAGTAAAAGGGAAAAGGAATATGTTGCAACAAGTAATCAGTTGTTGCAACAGATTAAGAATATGTTGCAACAGAATACGAAGCTATTGCAACAACTTATTACTTGTTGCGGCAGAATATTAATCTGTTGGAAATAGAAAAACAGTAGCAACAACTTAGCAATTGTTTTGATTTTTTGCAACAGCTTGTTAATATGCTACAACAACTGCTTCAGTTGCTGCAAAAACCTCCACAATTATTTTGATTTTATCCAGCAGCTGTTGGATAAAATCAAAACTTTTCCTAAACCACAGCATGACAGCAACAACAACAGCAAAAACATCTAAATTTAACTACAAAACATCTATATTTCACTACAAACACACAACCATCACAAATCTCACTCACAGCTTAAACAAAATACACCAAATAGGATTTCTTTTTAACCATGCAACTTCAGCAGATGTTTGCAACTGTCAAACAAGTGCTGAATTTGCTGCAATAGGTAACCTCAGTTGTTGGAAAACATCAACAAAATTGCAAGCCTTTTTTTTCGAAACAACAAGGATAAGAAGAACAAAAACAACATCAAAAACCATAATTTTACAACCATAACCACTATTTACAAACTCACAAACCCCAACAAGTGCAACAAATACACGAAACTACAACAAAACAAACAACATTCAAGAAAAACCCATGCTCTTCTTCATCTTCTCTAACCAAAATCATCATTTTCAAACTCTGATTTCAAAACCCTAACTTTTGAACCAAGTGAAGAAAAAAGTTTACCTGAGGATGAATAGAGAAGCAACAGCAATGGAGAAAGAGAGAGAGAGAGAAATGAGCAGCAACAACAACAATGGAGAGAGAGGAACGAGCAGCAACAATGGTGGTCGCCGGTTTTTTACAGTAGCAACGGAGAGAGAGAGACAGAACCGAGAGAGGGGCACTGGGAACTGAAGAATTGCTTTTTTTTTTTTTGAAATAAAATGAACAAGTAGTTGGAGTCGTGGGGAAGTGGGTTGGAAGGAGTTTTTGTATAACGTGTATGGGTTGGAAAAAGTTTTTGTATAATATTTATGTGCTTTTGTGTATTTTGCAAAAGATTATAAATTTTAAAAATTATAATTCAATCCAAATTTAAATTAATCACCGTAAAGAACCTTAGCTGGTAAAACTTAAATGTTCCGTAAATCCTTATCTTGTTGAGCAACAAATCAGATTCCTTCAATTGTTTTGCTCTTTTTCGTGGCTTCACAGGGTTTTCTTGCAATTTTTTGATTTAGAGGTCTAAATTGACTCGGTTGATTATCCTTTCTTTAAGAGTGGGATTGATCTATGCTTTCGATAGTTCCGATCTTCTTTTCGTATTGTTTGCTTTCTCTCTCCGTCGTTCTTCCTTCTTCTGGTGAGTTTTCTTCTATTCTCTACTTCCATTTCTGCTCGATCTTCTTCTTCTCTGCTTAGTCCTCTTCTTTTTTTGGTTTCTTTTGGAATTTTCTTGTGAGATTTCAGTTTCCTCCCTACTAATTAGCTAGGGAGTCCGTGAATTATCCCGTATTTAATTTGGATAACTTTTTTGAACTTTTTGCGCTGCAGGAGGTATTCAAGTCTTACTTGACTTAAAAAATTTCGGCTCTCATTTTTTTCGATTTTCATCAAGTTGCTCCTTGTACTGCATGTGTAAGTTTGGTGGTATATGATTTTGGCAATATAATCTCTTTTTTGATTTTGTTTCATTTTTAGTTTTTGGTATTCTCATTCGTTCAGTTTCTACACCATTTTAATGTTGGTTGTTTTGTTTGATTTTGCAGGCACTCAGCAAATTTTTGTATCGTTGCAGTGTATGTCTCCCTATTAGTTTTTCCTTCTTTTCTTGATCAGTCTTTGAGTTGTATCAACTAATATTACTTTGTCCTTCTTTTTTTGCAATTCAAGTATGTTGGAGATTAACAAGTAAAAGTCGGATAAACATAAGTGGTGAGCTTCTATCACTCATGTCCAGCTTCATTAGTGATAATTGTGTGAAGTAAGATTGTTTATATTGGCGTTTATATTGACTTTATTTTTTTTCAATTGAGGATCTCACCTATCATTTTACTCTTGTAACTTCCACTATTTTTCTTATATACTAGAACTATTCCCAATGTCACGTATTCACTGAAAAAGCATAAATATTACATCTCCCGTGCTGAAAATTTGTATGAGATTTAGAGTCACGCATTATATCCCTCTTATTTGAGTACATACTTGAGCTCCTTTTCTCTAAAAATCTTAGGTTACTGAACAACTTTATGCAGTTAATAAGCCACAGTTTATAGACGTGATGATAGTTGAAAGCGAGACTTTATGGAGTTGAGATTACATATTCAGGGACATTATCCGAAAATTAATGGAAGTTTACGTAGAATTTGGTGAAAATAGTGCCAGTTATCTTAATTTATTTTGAAAGAATGTGGGATTTTGGACTGGATGGTTTTAAGATTTTACTTTCGGTTCCAAATTAATACTACCTTTTATTTATTGTTTTCTTGAAGGAGAGAGCAGAAGTTTAAATTTGTGATTAGAAGTTTTGAATTTTTAAACTTCAAAAGAAGGATAAGGCTTTTAGGAAAAAGGTCCAAAAGATTTGCACCATAATTACTGCATTTCAAGTTGTCTTCGAGGAAAATTCTATTGAATTTGCACTATACATATGAATCCTTTCTGGTAGATATTGTTTTCCTTGTCATTGAGTTGAAAAACAAGCTGCAAAATACTTATTATATTAAAAGAAGAAAGATAGGTGTGTTTGGCATTAAAAAAATGCAAGAAGAATGGTTAAAACAGGTTGATGTACGGCTGTGAAACCGGCATATAATTCTTCTAAATTAGGTCCATACTTTTAATTTTTATATGACACTTTTTGCGCTTTCTTTCTTTTAAGCATTTGATTTGCTATCTAATTCTATGTGCAATTTGTTTAGTTAGCTGATAGCGAACTGGCCAACGAGCAATTCACTGTTTCTGAAAATTTGAAAAGTAAAAATAATGCAATCAAACAATGCAAAGTGAGATCAAAATCAACCACATCAAAAAGTTGATGGATGGCTCTGTAGAGATTAGCTTTCAACAGGTAAGATCTTATAAAAGTTCTGTAGACTCTCTATTCGTCTTGTGATATCTAAGGCATCCATTAAAGACAACTTTGATGCTTTATGATGAGACTATGAGCTAATTTGAGAGTAAGATCATTTCCTGGTAAGCTTTGGAAAAAGGTACAGAGGTTGTTGAGACATTTTTACTTGGGGGGTAGGTACTTTTTGATTTGGAATTTGAGAATTTGATGTTTTGACAGAATAAAGTGATAGATATCAAACAATGAGAAGTGAGTTTTCTATTTCTTTATATCAGGAGTTCAAAATGTTAGAGGAAAGAGGCATCCAAACTTTTTGAAGTTTGAACGCGTATGAGGAGGTTCTATATAGTGCCTAAAAGCCTGTCAGTTGCAGCTAAAGTTGAATGTTGATAGAGAAAAGAGGAGTTTGATAGAGATGACCACTTGGATTAGAGTGTGAGTTCGGTTTTAAGTAGATTATTTTAGCATAATGAAGGATCTTTAGGAAGTAACCTTACCTATGGCAATGCCTGTTCACACAGGTGCATGAAGCACCTCAGTAGCCTATGACATAAATGTGAAACTTAAACAAGTACATGCTACAAATGATCAGGAGAAAAAGAGGACATAAATGTGCTCCTTTTTATTTACTCAAAAAACTCTAGAATATATCTTTGGTCAATTTTTACTTTTTTTTTCCTCAAACTAGACAAAAAATTTGGATAAAATATTGTAGAACATGATTGAAATGAAATAAATAGAGTTGGGTGTACCTCTCAGAGGGGGAATTGAGTAAAGGTGAAAACTTCTATCTTTATGAGTTCTATTGGTATAGATCTCTATATAGCAAATGAAAGCATCAGGGAGAAACTTTCCACTGCTATGAATCCACCTTTTTTTTAATACCCCTTACAGGCCCGGGAAAGTCAATTGAATACTCATCTGAGGAAATCTGGAACAGCATGTGATGGACCTTGAAGCAAAGAAGGCCTACTTAAAGTTCGATCTCTTTCCTCAAATCAACACAATAGTGTTGTTTACCTTTACCGTTTCAAAAAATAAAAAATGGTGTTATCGACCATCAACTCTTCTTTTGTTTCTGATGACTATATTGTGCTTTTTGCTTCTAATTTGGCCATGCTTTTTTGTTTTTAATTGTAGCCTTTACTTGTCACTATTTAGAATTTCAGTAAATTGTTGAACTATCTTCTAAGGCGCTATGTAAAGTACGTTTACATGAATGCAAGAGAAACCCGAGATGGAGCAATTTGTCTCAATAGTTATCCATGAGCCAGGGTAGTCCAATTTGTCTCATAGTTGACACCTTTTGTTTATGTTCTTTCATATTGCTGTTGAGAAATAAATAGTTATCAGTTAGAAATACTGCACAAATACTTCAAGTGGACTGTCATACATTGCTAACTAATGCACCTAACAATTTGTCAAGTGCTCATTTCTTTAATTAAGAATAGTAGAATACTAATTTTGTGCCTATTACAACTGAATCTTATATGAAGTTGAGCAGAGATTCAGGTGGGGGACTCCAAGCCATTTGCAGAGATAAACTATCACTTGCAGGGAGATCCATAAGCATTTGCTATGACATTAAATGTAAGAAAGCGCACTATAGGACTCATGAAACTTGCATGAAGTTTCCCAAGCTAAGATTGGATATTACTTATGCTACGATGATGGAAAAATCTTAGACTGGTTTTTTCTTTATTTTGGCAAGGTACTGAAGCAAGTTAGATGATGAAACACATCATTTTTTTAGCTTTAGCCAAATTATAGGAGAAATAAAGAATGTGAAGGAGTGTACTAGTGGGTGCATCTATAGTAGTGCTTGGACAGGGAAAAAGGGAGTTGTATGAATGACTTACTTTTTCTAATGTGTTTTGTTTTGACAACCAGCTCCGGAAGCGGTTTGCTCTACTAATAAATTGACCTTTTTGAGATTTCTTAACAATGTGTGCACGGGCACACGCCGTCTAGTTTAATAATAAGTGAAAGTCCCTTGAACGACCAAGGGTGAACCAGTAATTATGCAATATATCTAACTTCAAAAGGCTGTATTTCACGCCTTGAAAGAGTTTATATCATTTTGCTATACCAAAGATATCAGTCACTTCTTTACTATTTGCTCCTGGCTCTGTCGTGTATTATTATAGTTACCCCTTAAAGTTTCAGTAAATCAAGGAAAGTAAATCATTCTCTTTCTTCTAAGAGTTTGTATTTTCTATGAATAGATTTTGCAATCGTCTTCACTCTTCCACCAAAAGCTTCAAAAAGCAACCGTCTCCTCTCTCTCTCTAAAAAAAACCCCAAAACATTCTCCATGATTCTCTAATAATGGCAACTTGAGAAGTATGAAATTTGACTTCGAAGATAAATATAGTTAGGTCAGTTTATACCTCATTTGTTTTCTTATTTTTTGGGTCTCCTTTTGTTGATTTTTTATTCAATTGGTTAGATCTCTTTCAATATTTGCTACTTTATTTGGTATTTGGGTTGTAATCATATTGCATGAACTGATTTTTGACTTTGTTATTGCTGTTGTTGGCCGGTAGTCTCCCTTTTCTGCCGATGCCCGTTCCACTGATTGATACGAAAATAAAAATAGAAAGAAATAGGTGTTCTTCCTACTTCATGGGGTGAGAACATTTGATTTTATAGTTCCGGTTTGTTATCACTAAAAGTTGAGATTTTGTTTTGATAAAATAACACCTTTGCTGCCCCAAAATTGAAGTGATATTAAACATGATACTTATGGTATATTTCTGTAAACCGGTTTATTGAGTAGAAACAATTCTTTTCTAATGCACTTTACAAGTCTATTGGTCTTTTCCAATAAAAATCCCCACAAGAAGAACAGCATGCAAAAACATCTTCAAAAAACTGTCGGATCATCTTTGGCTTGTGATTGTTCCGGTTTGCAATTTTTTCTGTTGGCTCCGAGCGATTTCGGTTTTGATGATTGACAAAGGAACACATGCATGAACCAGGTCCATGGATACTGAACACAGGCTACAGTCAAAATCAAACAAAAGGCATGCATGTGCAAGGAATAAGTACAAGTGGTTATTTCTGATAATCTCTGAACGAAAAAAATGCATAATTGATAAGGAACAGGATTTCATACTTGAAGAGAATTCTATCCAAGATAATAAAAGATTTAGAAGTTGTACTTAACTAGACTCTTCCACCAAGGAAGAGTAAAGCATAAGGTTTCTAGTTAATCCTAATCCTACTAACTCTATACATTTCAGTTGTGTCATCTTTTACAGGTGACATACATGTATTAAAGTAAAAGCAGAATTGAGAGCAAAATAGCAAGGTATTTTGTGAGCAATTCTTATGAGATTCAAAAGTGTGATCCTCAAGCTACACGAACCAGATTGAAGAACCAGTTTCATAAAGATTTTTATGTGCCTTTCTTTATTTCTAGTTCAAAGTGTTAGTAGGCGTTTTGAGTTGTACCTTTCAGCTTTATTAGAAGCAAATTGTACTAGGTACATGAGTTATATCTTTCAAGTTAGAGTTAACTTGAAGTAGTCGCAACAGTCTATGGCTTGTTGCTACAAGGGTTAAAGTTAATCCTTAGGTTTGCAAGAGGTTGTAAACTTGAGTTGTATCTTTCAAGTTAGAGTTAACTTGAAGTAGTCGCAACAACCTATGGCGTGTTGCTACATGGGTTAAAGTTAATCTTTAGGTTTGCAGAGGTTGTAAACTTGAGTTGTATCTTTCAAGTTAGAGTTAACTTGAAGTAGTCGCAACAACATGTGGTGTGTTGCTACAAGGGTTAGAGTTAATCCTTAGGTTTTCAAGAGTTTGTAAACTTTGTTGTTTGCTCACAGTTGTAGCGAAGTGTTTGGGAAATGTCCTATTGGGTAGTAGGTCATGACTTTTTTACCTTTTGAACCGGGTGTTTCCCACGTAAAATTCCTTGTATTCTTTATTTTCTGCATTATTTCTTCCGCAATTGTAGTATAAAGAATGCATAGAAGAACTAGGTCCTTCGATAATCCAGTGCACGCAAAAATTGGGCACCACACAAATCATCCCTCCTCCCTTGTGTGATATTGAAGAATGAAACATCAATTGGTATCAGAAGGGGTTATCCTTGAAGAGGCTAACACCTTAGGGAAACGATCAAGATGAATGCACCAACTGAAAATCATAAAGAGCAATCCACCACTAGGCCACCACTATCAAATGGTCACTATTATTCTTGGTGGAAAGAGAGGATAAGAAAGTGTGTGCAAGTGACTGATGGATGCTTCAAATGTGGTAAACAAGACCACATGATAAAGAAATGTCCTACGTGGAAAGTCGAGTGGAAAAATAAGAGATCTAAAAGAAGGAACGGGAAGAAGGAAGATGTTCATGATAAGAAGAACTATAACAAAGGGTCATCCAAAGCGATGGTTGTTACTTGGGAAGATAGTTCAGATGAGGACACTGATGATGATGCTGAACGAGCTTTTATGGCAATTGGAGAGTCTGAAGATGAACCCTATGAAGAATCTGATATGCTTGGACCTAAAGGATGAAATTAAATTTCTTTCTAAAGATAGACTATCAGAATTGTTGCTAACTTTAATTGATGAATCTAAGAATATAAGTTCTGAAAAAGAACAGCTATCACGAAAATGTAACTTTATAAAAGCAGAATGCAAAAACCTAGAAATAAAAGCCTGTAAAACTAAAAAGGAAAATATTGTTTTGAAGAACCAGGTTCATGCACTTGATACAACTATTTTAGAACTTAGATTTGAAAACCTGAAGTTAAAGTTAAGAATAGGATAAAGAATAGCCAGTGATGAACAACTCAAACTAGACGATGACTTATGTAAGGTTAATGATGAGCTATACAAAAAGGAAGAAAATGTAAGAGTTTTGAAAGAGTACTTTACTAAGGTTACGCATGAGCTAGACAGGACTTGTAAATGGAACAGGTCCTCCGATGCACTTTCATGGCTACAAGAACACCATAATAGCAACAGAATGGGACTTGGCTTTGGGAACTCTGCACCTAAATGGAATCCCAAAAGAAAGTATTTCACACTCCATGAGAATAAGATTTGCACCCACTGTGGTAACTAGACACTATAAGAGTGAATGTGCTGCAAAATAAAAAGCAAGTCTAAGGAACAAAAATTTTGTTCTAAGGAAAAATTGGCTGCCAAGTTGCGCAAAGAAGAATTTGATTTATCTTTTTGCCTATTGAAAAGGACCCAAACTAGTTTGGGTTCCTAAGTCTAACCCCTGATTTCATTTTACAGGTCCAAGTGAGAGAGAACAGCCAAATATGATACATGGATAGTGGTTGCTCAAAGCAAATGACAGGGAACAAGAACCAGTTCTTTTCACTTGTGGACTTTAAAGGAGGTAATGTCTTCTTTGAAAATGGAAAAAAGATAAGATCATTGGAGTTGGGAAGTCTTGCAGGGAAGAAGAGTGAAAATATATATGTGGTGGATCTGTCAACACTTTCATATAATGAACTCACTTGCTTAAGTGTCATGGACTGTGATCCCCTCCTTTGGTATAAGAGACTTGGGTATGCCAGTCTAAGTTAATTCACACAAACTAGTCTCTAAGGACAGGGCTGCGTAACATTAAGTTCAATGATGATAAAGTTTATGAGCCATGTGCAAGGGGGAAGCAGGTAAGATCTTCTTTTAAAAGTAAGAAAATGGTGAGTACTACCAGGTCGATGGAACTGGTCCATATGGATATGTGTGGACCAATGAGGACAATGAGCAGAGGTGGTAAGAGATATGTTATAGTGCTTGTTTATGATTACTTTTGACTTACTTAGACACCATTTTTAACATCTAAACATGAAGTATTTGATATGTTCACTTCATTTGCTAGAAAACTCAAAAATAACTAGGTAATCATTGCATCAATTAGGTCTGATCATGGTACTGAGTTTGAGAATGCAGTTATCTAAATTTTATGATGAGCATGGCATAGATCATAATTTTTCTACTCCTAGAACTCCACAACAAAATGGAGCAGTTGAAAGAAAGAATAGGACTTTGGAGGAAATGGCTAGGAATTATGCTACTTGCTAGTAAATTGCCTCATAACTTAAGGGCAGAAGTTGCGAACACTGCATGCTATATCATAAATAGGTGCATGATTAGACCTCTTATTGAGAAAACTCCATATGAGTTACTTGAAGGGAGAAATTCAAATATATTCCACCTTAGGGCATTTGGATGCAAGTGCATTGTGCACAAAATGGAAAAGACTCCCTTGGAAAGTTTGATCCCAGAAGTGATGAGGGAGTATTCTTGGTATATTCTTCACATAGCAAAGCTTATAAGATATAGAACAAAAGAACTATGTGTATAGAAGAAAGTTTACATGTTGTTTTTGATGAAACTAACATGCTTTATGAGAGGCAGAAACAAGATGATGAAAAGATTGGCTTGACAAGAAATTCAAATGTTGAAGCAACAGTCTAACTTGAAGCTGCATCCCAAGAAGGAACATATGATGGAAGAGGTCCTTCCACCCAGCACAACCTGACAGGGGGAACTGACCAAAGAGGAACTGATCCTCAAACCTCGAGGGAACCTGTCCATGAACATGTTCTTCAGCAACAAAACACCAAAGGAACATCTGGAGAAAACAAGTTGATTGTGAATCCTTACAAGCATCAAATTTTTTATCCCATTGGGAACATAATCACCGATCCAACCTCTAGATTCAAAACTAGATCTTCTAAAGAATCTCTGTGTTTTTTATGCTTTTTTATCTCTTATTGAACCTAAAAATATTTTTGAGGCTTTGCAGGATGCAGATTGGGTGAATACAATGCAAGATGAACTTAACCAATTTGAGAGAAGCCAAGTTTGGCATATGGTACCATGACCTAAGAAAAGAACAGTGATTGGCACTAAATGGGTCTTCAAAAACAAACTTGATGAATAAGAAACAGTTACAAGGAACAAGGCAAGATTGGAAGTTCAAGGATATAGTCAAGAGGAGGACACAAACTATGATGAGACTTTTGCTCCAGTTGTAAGATTGGAAGCAATTAGACTTCTTATAGCCTTTGCTGCTTACATGGAATTTACTCTCCATCATATGGATGTTAAGAATGCCTTCCTCAATGGCTATCTAAAAGAAGAAGTGTTTGTTAAGCAACCTCCTGGCTTTGAAAGCATGGAATGTCCTAATCATGTGTACAAGCTTGATTAGACATTTTATGGGCTCAAGCAAGCTCCAAGAATATGATATGAAAGACTGTCCAAATTACTGCTTGAGCATGACTACAAGAGAGGTAAAATTGATAATACTTTGTTCTTGAAAGAAAAAGTTAAAGATCTTTTGGTTGTTAAGATATATGTTGATGATATAATCTTTGGATCAACTATTGATAGGTTAAGTAATGAATTTGCTAAGTTAATGAGGAATGAATTTGAAATGAGTATGATGGGTGACATTAATTTCTTTTTAGGCTTAAAATATAATACAATTCAAATGATACTATGATCCATCAGCAAAAATATGTGAAAGAGTTGCTTAAAAGGTTTGAAATGAAAGATTCCAAGGAAATTGACACTCCTATAGCAATAGCCACGAAATTGGATTTGGATGAACTTGGTTCATCTGTTGATCGGAAAATGTATAGGGGAATGATTGGCTCTTTGTTATATCACATTGCAGGTAGACCTGACATTATTTTCAGTGTAGGCATTTTTGCTAGATTTCAGGCAAATCCAAAGGAGTCTCACTTGAAGGCAGTCAAGAGGATCTTGAGATACTTAAAAGGCACAACTGATCTTTGCCTATGGTATCCAAAAGGTAATAATTTTGATTTAGTGGGATATGATGATGCTTATTATGCAGGTTTTCTTGTGGATAGAAAGAGTACTTCAGGTATGGCACACTTTCTTGGCTCATGTTTTGTATCTCGGGCCACCAAAAAGCAAAACTCTATGACTTTGACTAATGCTGAAGTTGAGTATGTGGTTGCTGCCTCATGTTGTACTCAATTGTTGTGGATTAAACAATAATTAATGGATTTTAGAATTGATGTGGGTTGTATCCCTATCTTTTGTTACAACACTAGTGCAACTAGTATGACCAAGAACCTGGTCCATCAAAAAAGAACTAAACATGTAGATGTTAGGCACCATTTCTGAGGGAAAATTTTGTAAAGGAATTTATCACTGTGGAATTTTGTGCTACTGATAAGAAAATAGCGGAAATCTTCACAAAAACTTTGAGTAGAGATTACTTTGAAAGGAAAAGGTTAGCAGTAGGGATGAATAAGATCGCCTAAAAGAAACCAGTTCTAACTCAATGATTGGTTATATAATTTATAAATTTTGTAAATAATTAGATTAGATATTGCTTAGTCTCATACTTTTATTAGTATACTCTTGTGACATATACTAAATTTCTCAATAATGTCTAATGATATTAATTTTATTTTATTGGAAAAAATCAATCTTAACAAGAGAATTTCAGTGAAGAACCTAGCTTATCAAGCTTATAAGGTATTTTATACTCCGCATAATTTGAAATAACTGCATTTGGATTATGATCAGAAAAGAGTCCCACTTTATCCCAAACTATTATTGAACCAATCAGTTATAAACGAACCAGTTTCACCAAGAAACCCACGTGCCATAATTGCTGAACTATTTGGGGAAGAGTCCAACATCCTTTTAAACTGAAACTCCAGTGTGATTAGACTTCTAGACTTCAAAAAGATGTCGTTATACACTCAACCTTTCCATCCTTAAATTGATCTGATTTTATTATCTTTCTTCATCTCACATTTAGTAAAGATTAACATTTCTAAACCTATCCCAAATTCCTTCATCTCTCTACACTGATCAAATGGCAAACACCCCTGAGAACCCCAACATCTTTGAAGATCTTTCTTCACCATCCAAAGAATCTTCACCCACACCTTCAATCACCCAAACCCCCAAGAAAAAATAAGTCAAGATGATTGCATGCAAAACAGTAGAAAGTAAAGAACATACCAAGAAATTAAATGAGACAGTATAAGCCAGTCAAGCAGAAGAACCACAAAATTCTGATGATTCTTTTCGCTCTGCAACTTAAGGGGAAAAACCAGTTTCATCTGAAACTAAACAGGTACTTTATGAGTTTAACTCTTTTACTGTTAGGTATGAAAGCCAAGAAAATCGTGAAAATTGCTTTGTGTTGGTTAGTTCTGTTGCTGGCGGAGAAATAGGAAATGTTGGAAAAGATTCAGATATTGGTGGTAAAAATGAAAAAGATATAGAAAAAGAGTGAGGGTGTTGAGGCAGATGTGAGCAGAAGGAAAGAAGCATGAGTGGCTGGATCTACTTCACCCACTCGTGTTAGGTTAGATGAAGAAACATGAGCAATAGTTGTATGGAGTGAAGAGAGTGATGATGAGGAAGGAAAGTATGGGGATATAATCATAGGAGATAGGTGATGGTTTTGGTGATAGAAGTGCCGCAGAGGGTCTGGTTAGATTGAGGAAACAATTTCTTGAACCAGTTTCTTCTCTTGCTAAAATTAAACAAGAGTCACTTCATGATCTGCAGCAAGAGGTGTCAGATAGTTACAATCCAAAGAAGAAGAGCAAAATTGAAAAGACTCCAGGAAAGGGCATGGGTGGTACTAAGAGAAAGATTTCTCCTTATATCCCTATAGCAACTCCGTCCACAAGAGAGAGAACTACAAGGATCCAGAAGAAGCAGAGTGAGACCAATATAAAAATGGTCTTAGCTGAGAGTGTCAAGAAAATCACTTCAAAAGGAAAGAAAAAGAATGATAAGCCAAGTGGTGTAGTCCTAATTGAGGAGATGAACCTGATTCTTGAAGGTGTAGATAAAGATGTGGAAGTACCCACATCTAATGCCAAAAAGAGAATGACTTCTAGAAAGAATTCTCAAGAAACAGAAGCTGAGTTGAGGGCTCAGTTGTGTTTAAAAGAACCAGATCTGCCAAAAGGAGCAAGAAGGCTCAAATAGTGAAACAATTAATGAAGGAAGTTGAGATTGAGAGGCTGTAGAAAAGCCTTGCTGAAGTAGAAGCCGAGAGGGATTCTCTCAAGGCTGAGTTAACACAAGAGAATGAGAAGAATCATCAAAGTTTCCATGATATGCTGAAACTGCTTTAATCCAAGAATCAAGAATCTGGCCCTTTTCAATCTTAACCGTTTCTAGCCCAGTAGTAACCAGTTCTTTCGAAGACCCAAGTGGGGTATTTCTCTATTTTTTGCTCATGGTTCTATGATTTTATTTTTTCTTATGCTTTGTGATAGGATCTTGTCAATCAATAAAATTCACTACTTTTGCTCTAATTATTTGTTGATATTTCTTAGATGGCTAATATCCTTATGTTGAAAAATAGAAAATTGAATCTATGATTAAATTTGAAGTAACCTCAGTGTCCATGAGTGATATCTATTAAAATTTAGTTAATTAACTTAATTATGCAACTTTTCAATAATGCCAAAAGGGAAGAGAAGGTGTGCTTTTGTTTTGGACTGTGATGTTTATAACCTAATGAACATGGTCTTTGATGATTTGTGACTTTAAATAAAAAGTGTTCTGACATTGTGTTTGATGTTGAGCTGAGCTGAAACAAGTTTCATGCTTTTAAAAAGCACAGAGTTTGTCATCATCAAAAGGCCTGCACATGCAAGGAATAAGTATAAGTGGTTATTTCTGATAATCCTTGAACAAAAAGATTGCATAATTGATAAGGAGAAGGACTCCTTACTATTAGATATAAATTTCAATGATGAAAAATAACATAATATGTCGCAAGTAAGGCCACCATACTTCAATGAAAAATATTTCTCCCACTGGAAAGTACGCATGGAAATTTATGCAAAGTCCTATGGTGTTAAAGTATGGTGTGTTATCAAAAAGGGAAATTATCCACTGCCAGCAGCAGCTCAACCACCTGTTGATCCTGAAGACATAGATAAATACACAAACGAGAAAATGACTGTTGTTCAAGTTAATGCTAAGGCACGAAACTTGCTTTATAATGCTATAAATGGAGAAGAGTATGAGAAAATTTCAAAGCTGTGATACTGCCAAAGAAATGTGGGACAAACTTGAAATTACCTATGAAGGAACCAGAAAAGTGAAAGAAACTTGGACAAACCTGTTGGTTCACGATTATGAACTCTTCCATATGAAAGAAGGAGAATCTATTAAATTTTTTTTTGCAAGATTTAGAGAAATCATTAGCAATCTGAAAGCCTTTGGTAAATCTTATTCAAATGGTGATCAAGTTCGAATAATCCTGAGAAGTTTGCCTACCACATGAGAGACAAAAGTAGTTGCACTCGAATCTCAAGATCTCGATAAACTTTCATATGATGAACTATGAGGAGATCTCATAGGCTTTGAGAAAATCCACCTCAAGAAAACGCATCAGGAAGAAAAGAAAAAAAATAGTTGCTTTCAAAACTACAACTGAAGGACCTGAAAATGATATTGATGATGATCCAAAAATTCTTGAAGATGAAATTGCCATGGTGTCAAGAAATATGAATGGCTTGATGAAAAGATACAGAAACACAAAAAAATGAAGTATGTTATCCAGACGAACCAGGCAATACAATGAACAAGACAAAAATGATGAAAAACGCTTTGAATGTGGAAGGTATAGCCATGTTCAAGCTGAATGCCCAGATCTCAAAAGAAAAGTCTCCAGAGGGTTCAATAGAAACAAATCCTTCGGAAGCTGGAGTGATGAAGACAGCTCAGAACATGAGGAAATAGCAAACTTGTGCTTCATGACTACTTTGAAAAATGATATGAACAAATATTCTGATTGCTGGACTGACGGAGATATATCAGATGATGAAAAGCAAAGAAGACACTTAAAACTATTTCATGGAACGAGGTGAAACAGCGAAGTAAGACCCTATAACTGTGATAGATGTAGTGAATTTCAGGATATTCTTGACCTTACCCTAAAGGAGTCTCAAAAAATATTGAATGAATACAAAGACTCAATATGGAAAAGAAGAACTGGGAACTTGAACTTGAAGTTTGTGAAATCGAAAGAGATGTGCTTCTAGATAAGATTCAAGAATTGTAAATGCAACTTAATGGCATGCGCAAATCCACCAGTCACAGTTCTGTCAAGTCTAACCAGGCGACTTACAAGTCAACTGTAAAAGGACCTGTTAGAACTCACTCCATAAGTACTAATACAAGTGGTAGATCAAAAACTGGATCAACCCCTTGTGTCATTATTGTAAAAAACTGGACATAAATATTTCTTTTATAGATTTCATAAATCTAATATTTTAGGATGGATTTGGAAACCCAAAAATAACCCTGATTCCAGTAGAACTAACCAACAAGGACAGAAGTAAGCTTGGGTACCTAAAAGAAGGTGATAATTCTATTTTGTAGTAATACTCGCAAAGGAAAATGGTATTTAGATAGTCCGTGTTCCAATCACATGACGGGTGACAAAAATATGTTCAAAGAAGTTACAAAAATAAATGGAGGAAATATCAAATTTGGTAATGATTCAAAAGGAAAAATAGTTGACACTGGCACAGTTCCATTCAGCAATAATTACGATATTACAGAAATATATCTTGTAGATGGACTCAACTATAAACTCTTAAGTATAAGTCAGCTATGTGATTCAGGATACGAAGTCAAATTCAAGAAAGCAGGATGTGCCATTGAAGATGAGTCAGGTAAAATCATTCTTCCAAGAAAAAAGTTGGAAATGTTTACATTCTTGATGGCATTGAAAATTTAGATAGTCATATTTGTTTAGCATCCATATTTTATGATCCATGGTTGTGGCATAAAAAACTTGATCGTGCAAGCATGCAACTAAGTGAAAAACTCTCCAAGCATGATTTAGTTATTAGCCTTCCCAAACTCAATTTTTCTAGAAATTATGTATGTGATGCGTGTTAGATTGGTAAAAAGACTAGAAACTCTTTCAAAACCAAGGACATTGTATCTACGACCAAGCCTTTACAATTGCTTTATATGGACGTATTTGGACCTACTAGAACTGCCAGCATTGGAGGTAAACAATATGCTTTTATTATTGTTGATGACTACTCACATTTTACATGGGTGATTTTCTTATCTCATAAAGATGAAGCCTTGAAATTTTTTGAGATTTTCTATAAAAAAAATTGAAAGAGAAAAGGGGTATCTCATCACAACCATCCAAAGTGACCATGGAGGAGAATTGAAAGCAGAGCCTTTGAAGAATTCTGTAATGATCAAGGATATACTCATAATCTCTCGGCCCCAAGATCACCCCAATAGAATGAAGTAGTTGAGAGAAAAAAATCAAACCCTACAAGATATGGCCAGAATAATGATATTAGAACATTCATTGCCAAATCATTTTTGGGCAGAAGAAGTAAGCACAACATGTCATATTCTTAACAGATGTCTTATAAGACCAACTTTGAAGAAAACTCCATATGAATTAAGGAAAGGCAAATGGCCCAATATAGGCTACTTTCATCCATTTGGGAGTAAGTGCTCATCCACAATAATGGTAAGGACAACCTTGAAAATTTGATCCAAGGAATGACGAAGGTATTTTTCTCGGTTACTCTATTAATAGTAGATCTTTTAGAGTTTATAACAAACGTACTTTATCTGTATAAAAATTAGTGCATGTTATATTTGATGAAAATAACACTATGGCCAAGAAAGGAATTATTGCAGGTGATGAAGATATCAACCAAGAAGCATCACAGGCAAGCAAGTCACAAAAGTCGACTGATAGCACAGACGTAGTCACAAAGTCGATTAGTGAATCTGCCAGTAATCAAACTGAATCACAAAAGGAGTCAACTACTCCTGTAGTTGGAACGCGACCAAATGAATGGAGAAGCGAACCAGAATATCCTCAAAAGTTTATCATAGGGGATCCCAGCAAAGGAATGAAAATCAGGGGAGCACTTAAGAAAAAGGCAAATATTGCACTTATCTTCAAATCGAACCAAAGAAAGTTGAGGAAGCCTTAAAAGACTCTAGCTGGGTACAAGCCATGCAGGATGAACTCGATGAATTTGACAAGAATCAAGTATGGGAACTGTTACCTAAGCTAGAAAATGATGCCATTGATGGAACCAAATGGGTTTTCAGAAACAAGTTGAACGAGGATGGAAAAGTAGTCAAAAACAAAACTAGATTAGTAGCTGAAGGCTATTCATAGCAGGAAGAGTCGACTATGATGAAACCTTTGCTCCGGTGGCACGGTTAGAGTCAATACGAATTCTTCTTGTATATGCATCTTTTAAAGGCTTTAACTCTTTTAGATGGATGTCAAAAGTGCTTTCTTAAATGGCTTTATTGATGAGGAGGTGTATGAAAAATAACCTCCTGATTTTGAAGACTCACAATTTTCTTACCATGTGTATAAGTTGACTAAAGCTTTGTATGGACCCAAACAAGCTCCTCGAGCCTGGTACGAAAGGCTTAGTTCATTCCTACTTGATCATGGATTTACAAGAGGTAAAGTAGATACTATATTATTTATCAAAAGATCATCAGAAGGTAATCTCATTATCCAAGTCTATATTGACGATATTATTTTTGGAAGTGCTAACTCTCTCTTATGCAAGGAATTTGTTAATCTCATGCAAAGTGAATTTGAAATGAGTATGATGGGAGAACTCACGTTTTTCCTCTGACTTCAAATTCAACAATATGAGGAAGGAACTTTTATCTGTTAGACCAAAATATAAAGGAATTGATTCAAAAATTCGGCATGAGCAGTGCTAAAGCAATTGGTACACCAATGAGCCCATCAACAAGTCTTGACAAAGATGAAAAGGGAAATCCAGTGGATGAAAAAAAATATCGTGGAATGATTGGCTCCTTACTTTACCTAACTGCTAGTCGACCAGATATCATGTTCAGTGTGTGTAAATATGTCATGTTTCAGTTAGCTCCTAAGGAATCGCATCTGACAATAGTAAAGAGAATAATATGTTATCTCATCGAAACTATTTCTTTTGGACTGTGGTACCCACGATCTAACAATTTTAAACTTGAAGGTGTTTCAGATGCTGATCTTCCAGGTGATAAAGAAGACAGAAAAAGTACCAGTGGAACATGTCAATTGCTGAGAAAGGCATTAATATCCTAAAACATCAAAAAACAAGGCTCAGTTGCATTATCTGTAACTGAAGCAGAGTATATTGCCACTGGATAGTGTTGTGCATAATTACTTTGGATGTCTCATCAACTGGTTGACTATGAATTATCTTTTAAGCCTATTCAAATATTTTTTGATAATTCCAGTGATTCATGCCTTTCAAAGAATCATGTGCATCATCCTAGAGCTAAGCATATAGATATTAAGCATCATTTCATCAGAGATCATGTCATTAAGGGAGATATAGAATTATCATCTGTTAGTACTATTGATCAACTAGCAGACGTTTTTACTAAGCCCTTGCTTGAGGATAGATTCTGCACTCTGAGAGAACTACTTGGCATTATTTCGCTTGATCTAAAATTAGGACTTATGTGTTATTTCTAATTCCTGTATGACTAATATTTTTTTTAAGTACTCATTAATTGAGCGCCTCTGATTTTCCTCACTTTTTCCATTAGTCACAACTCTCAAGAAAGGAAAATCAATCATCATGTCCTTGCACTAACGCCTTTTCCTTTCCTGATCCTTTCCTTTTAACCATCTCAATCACTCCTCTTCTTCTTCTTCATTGGTCTTATCGCTCAACCCTTCTCCAAAATTCTTCAATGGCAAAACACTCCAAGAATCCCTCCGCCTCCACCAGAAAAAGTACACCATTTAGGGAAAAACCCCCTTCTCAGCCCCAAAACAAGTAGACCTAGGGTCCGATCATTCTGAAGGGTTAGCCTCTTCTCAGGCAGAACCGTCTGACTATACTCACGGAATAAGCTACCCTTGGAAAAAGACCCATGGAAGAATCCCTGAATCTTTTACCCCCAAGAAATCCAAGGTAGACCTCTCAAATTCTTTAGAGTCAAACCACAATTTTTGGGATACTCCTAATAGAGACTTCTTCATTACCCTAAAAAAGAAGCCCATTTCCCATGGCAGATTAATCAATCTTGACAACATGGAGGCCCTCAACTATAAGGTAAAGGATCTGTTCAATTTTCAAGGCTAGTCAAATTTCCTCTCTTTACCCTCTCCTAAAGTATATGAACCTTTAGTGAGGATGTTCAATGCCAATCTCTTGTTAGAATCCCTAGTTCTAGGAAAACGCATCTTTCTTGATTTTTCCATGTTTGACTCATTTTTCAGTGTAATTGTTCGGGTTTCCCCATGGTTTTTAAAAATACATGGCTTGAAGATTTTGAAATTAATTTTGATCAAGCCAAGCGCTGTATAGACAAGTGTCCTTCTGATTCTCTCCTTAACCAGTTAGGTCCTAGTGATGTTAGCTTTGAAATTCGAGTTCTGGCCCACATTGTAGCAACAACCCTTCTCCCTTGAAGTAGCTCATTCTCCACTTTCATCTCAACGAGACACTTTTCTTGTCTACTGTTTGGTGACCAAGCTTAAAATCAAATTGTTCTCATGGGTTATAAATTTTATTGTTGAAAGTGCTAATGACGCCACCAGTCTACCATATGGTATAGTTATCACTCATCTTTTCGAAGCCCACAACATCTCTATCTCCGAATACCCCTTTGTCACCAAATCTTACAACTCAAGAGCCTTTGCCAGTATGGAGTATGTGTGCGTTAAGGGTTCCTTGGGTGAAGTAACAGGAGGGAGAAATCAAGAATGTTCAGCCTGATTGAAAGGTCAAAGCCTCCGATTCCTATCATGGTATAAGTGATCCTGATCTTGTAGAAAAATTGACTGGCATTGACAACAAGCCATCATCAAAGACCTTCTTGCTATAACTCAATCTACTGTTGGAGACATTCATGCCATCTCCAAAGAGACAGTGTCCAATGTTTCAAAGATAAGGGTCAAGATTCTCAAGTTAGTAGAAAATGCAGTCAAAGCCTTCAAGGAAGTACATGACAGTATCAATGGGGTGTCAATTTCAACAAATGCCAGCTTGGATCGTTTGAAGGAGGCGATTTGCAATACTCTCACTTACTTTTTGCATCGTTAGTTGTGGATGTTTCAGATAATATTATTTTTTGCTGTTTTGGACTAGTTCACCAGTTGTTGGGCTTTTTTTACTCTCGATAACTCTGCATACCTATTACTGCCTATATTTGCCTAGTTGGCTTGCCCATGCCTGCATTGTTTTGTTGTTTTATATGTGCATATGCCCTCTTTGCTGATGCCAAAAAGGGGGAGAAAGGTTAAATAATAATGGAGGACAAATAGCATCACTTTTTGAGGGGGAGTCAACTACAGTATATGAGTTTATAGTGTAGGACAAATAGCAGCACCTCTTGATGGGGAGTCGACTGTAGCATCATGGAAGCCAACAAAGAAGTTGACAATATCAAACCAAGCATCGACTATAACATGGAAGTACACTGCTTTTATATGTTATTTTGTCATCATCAAAAAGAGAGATTGTTTGATATAAATTTCAATGATGAAAAATAACATAATACTATGGTGCAGGATCACGAAAGATAAAAAGAAAGATTCGAGAAAATCCATCATTGAAGTATGGAAGAAGTCAAGAAAGGAAGGAGTAAAAGAATCAAGGCAAAGATCTGTCAACGGAAGCAAGAAAGGAAGATTAATGATTGAAGCGATATGAAAACCAGGATGAATTGATACAATGAAGGAAGGAACAAAACTTCCCGCTGCCCTAATTACTGAAGATATGTGTCGTAAAAAGAAGGATATCAATCCCATGAATCAAGGAACAACTTAAGGAGAACTTATGACAAATCCCTGTTGGAAAAAGAAAACGACCGGCAGTCATGGATCGTCTATGGAAAGCTCTGTACTTATTCTTGGAATGAATCATAAATATATTCAATTTCGAGGATCAATTTCCTTGGGACTGCAAATCCTTCAATGGTCTGCCAACGATTCGCAAAGCCAAAAAGTTCAAGTATAAAATGAAGTATGTCAAGGAAGCAACATATACTTTAAACGAACCACTATCACTCTTTTGTTCTACTCCAAACAAGCATCGTAGCTCACTCTAGATCTACTGTGTAGCTAGTGAGAGAAGAAAGAGAAAACACTGGTGAGACATTGTACCAAGAATCAAGAAGTAACTTAGTGACTAAGCTGTTGGTATACAGCTACATCAACTCTCTTGTATGGAGATACTTCAAATATTGAAAGAGAACACCCTTACAACCCAAGGGGACTATGTAACCACCCAATCGGTTGTTTTGAGCTCTAGCGTGACGTTCGACGACTTGAGGCCTTGAGTAGCTTCAATTCAGGTGTTATGACTTGTACGTGTGGTCAGAATTGAATTTCGGGAAAGTTGGAGTTGATTTGAAAAGAAATTTTAATTTCGGAAGCTTTAAGTCGGAAGAATTGACTAAGGTTTGGCTTTTGAGTAAACGACCTCAGAATTAGGATTTGAAGGTTCCATTAGGTTCGTATGATGATTTCGGACTTGGGCATATGTTCGGATTGTGTATCAAGTTGTCTGGGAGTATTTCGATGCTTATTATGAAAAGTTGGCATTTTAAAAGTTTAAGAATTTCTTAAGTTTGAATTGAAGTGGATTTTGATGTTATTAATATCTGTTTGGGATTCTGAGTCTTGAAATAGGTTCATATTGTGATTTATGACTTGTGCGTAAAATTTGGCGTCATTTCGGATATTTAAGCATAATTCGGATGCACTTGGCGAAGTTTGAATGTTTGAAAGTTTAAAGAAGGTTTCGATCATCAATTCGTAGATTTGATGTTGTTTGGTGTGATTTAAGGCCTTGAGCAGGTTCGCGTCATATTTTGGGACTGGTTGGTGCGATTGGACGGGGTTCCGGCGGCCTCGGGTGTGTTTCAGGATGGTTTCGGACCAAGTTTAGGTGATTTGCAGCTGCTGGTGCTGGTGTTTGGTTTTGTTCTTCGCGAACGCGAAGGGTTTTACGCGTTTTCGAAGAAGGATTTTGGGCTGCTGCATTTTTGTTCTTCGCGAACGCGACACAGGGGTCGCGAACACGGAAGAGAACCTGCGACAGCCTACGCGAACGCGACGTGGAGGTCGCGAATGTGAAGAAAGAAGGGAAGCTGGGGGCCTGGAGGTGTTAAGCTTTCGCGAACGCGAAGAGGAATTTTGGAGGCAGTGACTTTAAGCTTTCACGAAGATGCCCCGGCGATCACGAAGAAGAACGGGCCTGGGTAAACTTGGTTTTATACGGGATTTGGCACATTTTCTTTTATTTTCACTTGGTTGGAGCGGTTTTTGGAGAGCTTCAAGGGGAGGTTTTCATAATCCATTGTAAGGTAAGTAATTCTCACATAACGTTAGTGAAATACATGGATTAGACGTGGATTTAAACATGGAAATTAGTAGAAATTGTGGGATTTTGAAAGAAACATAGAAGTTGGTATTTTTGGATTTTGACTACGAAATTGGACGTCGAATTGGGAATAAATCACATATTTGAGTTCGTAATGTTATGGGTAAATTTTATGTTTGAAAATTTTCGGAATACGAGCACGTGGGCCCGAGGGTTATTTTTTGACTTTTCGAGCAGAGCTGAGAATTATTATAAATTGATAAATTATTCGCATTGGAGTATATTTTGATTGATTTGCACCTTGTTTGACTAGTTTTGGGTCGTTTGGCTTTGAGTTGAAGAATTTGAGAGGCATTAGAGCCGGTTATAGAACTTCGAAGCGAGGTAAGTCTCCTGTCTATCCTAGTGAGGGGGAAACTACCCCTACGTGATGTGATTGTTTTGTGCTATAAGCTGTGGGTGCTAGGTACGCACGAGGTGACGAGAGTCCGTACGTATTTAAAGAATGTTTATGTCCGAGTAGACTTAGGACTTTACCATGTAATATTTGGAATATTTGAATTCATTCTGCTGGCTTAATTAATTAAAATTATAATTGAGCTTGATTTATATATATATATATATATATATATATATATATATATATATATACACATACATATATATATAAGGTCGAGCCTTATTATCTTGAGTTGTTGGCAAAGTTATTTGAGAAACGGTAAAGGTTTTACTCACATTGTGTTCATATACTGTATCGTAAGCTCGTGTCTCGTAATTTGATAATTCCTTTCCTTTCTTGTGGAGCAGGACGAACTCCTCGGCAAGATTATATACCACACTCTCATGGAAGCGGGCCGTTCGCCTCGGCAGTATAATAGATGCATCTATGGTTCGTGCCGTTCGACCCTCGGCAGTGTACACGTTATGATGGGATCGGGCCGATCGCCTCGGCAGTATCATATTCTTTTTGAGTTCTGGCTGTACGACCTCGGCATAATCGTGCGTTATATCGCTAGCAGTCCGAATATTCACGAGATTTTCCTTCTAGTGATGCCTTGCATTTTATATGGAAATTCTTACCCGTTTGTTATTGGCACTTGATATTTCCAAGCTATCGAGATAGAATTCGAGATTGAGGAATTGTTATTGTTAAAAGGAATTTTTGAATATTGTGTTAGTTATAGATTTACCTCACTACTATTGTTGTACTCGTATCTGTTTATGATTTACTATATTGATTTATTGGACCACTAGTAAGTGTCGACCCCTCGGTACTACTTATCCGGGGTTAGGCTAGATACTTACTGCGTACGCAATGATTTACGTACTCATACTGCACTTCTGCACTAAAAGTGCTCTAACAGGTTCATTTCATGATCATCTTGGCGCATAGCCACAACTGCACTTCTCCGGGGTTAGACTAGATACTTACTTGGAACGCAACGATTTACGTACTCATACTGCACTTCTGCACTAAAAGTGTAGGATCTAACAAATTTGATGATCATCTTGGCGCATAGCCACAACTGTTGAGGAGACTTCATGTGAGCTGCATTCCAGGCTACGCATCGCAGTCCGTAGAGTCTTCATCGTACTATTTGTTTCATCCTGTCTTATTTACATTTTAGACAAATGTTGTATTATTATTGTACTCCTTAGTTAATGCTCATGCACTTATGACACCGGGTTTTGGGGGTACCTACTAGGTGTTCATTATTGTAGCTCGTGTAATTATTATCATTTCACCTTGTAATTTATACCTTATATGGAACTTGGAAAAAAATAAAATCACGGGTTTTCTACAAGTACTAGATTTTACACTACTTATTCAATGGCATTCATGATTTCGAAACTAATAAAATGAGTAACTAAGTTGATTAATCATTGTTGGTTTTCCTGATGGTGGCGTTAGGATCCATCATTACCTATAGTGGATTTTGGGTCGTGATAGCTTGGTATCAGAGCTCTAGGTTCACTTGGGTCTCACGAGTCATGAGCAAGTCTAGTAGAGTCTTGCGGATCGGTACGGAGACGTTTATACTTAATTCCTCATCATGCGATTTGATTTTATTAAAGCTTATGCCTTCATTTCCTTCCCACTCAATCTTATGCGACATAGGGCACTTGTTATCAATTGGGCATAGAGGAGTTGTAAATGGTACCGCAAATGTGGTGCAAGATATTTTCCCTGCGTATTTGAGTGGGCTATTTTCGTCACCTTGCGCAAGGGTGTTCTTTCATTTCAGCCTAGTATCTGTATTTCCTATGTTTAAGGCTATGCATGGATTATTATGAGGTTCATGCCTTGTTATCGCACAATGTTGGTGTAATAGTAGGGTGCTTGTTTATGTGTCGATACAGTGAATGACTTGAAAGGAGAATTTCTCAGTGTACGATTTAATGGTTCGGCATTTAAATCTAGCGGAGGAAAGGCAATCAGACTATGGATGTTCAGGCTTTGGGTAATGGAGTAACGAGACTTAATATTTTCGAGCGAGGTGGAATTCTTATTTAGGAGGTGGTACCATCGTCCTTGTTTGAACGCATTAAGGTCCACCGATGTTATGGTCTTCTTCGATTTGCCTTCGGGGCAGGGTGTTGTGAAATTGTGCGTGAGAAGCGGTTGTCAGAGATAGCAGTGTGTAGCGGTTTCGGAATTGAATTGGTGTTTCTAATTTTGATGGCTCGAGAAAGATGATCTTCTAGGAGGTTTAGAGTTGGTAGCAATTTATTAGTTCAGGTACTACAGGTATGGATTTGATTTGAGGCAATATTTGGGCAGCGAAGGAAGAGGAAGGACATTGCGGGAGGTGTCTCGTGGTGGTTGAATTACTAGCAGGTCAAGTATGAAAAGCAAAGGTCGAGAAGTTGCTTAAAGGATATGGTTTAACCAAAGTGAGAGTGGTAGAGTAGCATATGGATTCTGTGGTAGGATAGCCACATGCCTTGAGAAAAGTTTAGAGCGATTTTGGAATCGTGGTGGGAATTGACTAGGTCCACGGATTTTATTTGAGATGGAAGCTACTGGATGAGGAAGATTGAGTATGGAAAAGAGGAGTTTGCTTGAAATGAAGAGGGGTGTGAAAACCTGATTACCGTTTTTGGATGCAACATGATTTCGAGTTTGGAACGTATTGTCAGACTTTCAGTTGATGTCAATGGGGAAGGAACAGACTTGTACAACTGGTGGACGAGCATGGGCTTAGGAGAGTTTACTGAATGCGTGATAGTTGTACACAATGCATCGTCATTAGAAGATGTTGGCATGGATTTCCACAGGTGGGTTATCTCCTATGAGCAGGTTAGCGGTTGCGTGATGTTGATGAAGCTTCCACGAAGAATTCTGCTTGCTATCTAGTAAAAGGTCGAATTTGTGACTGTGGCTGATGATTCAGAATGTTCATGAAACGTTTAACAAAATATTTCGAGAAATTTGGCGGGTTTAAGGTGCGAGATCATGGTAATTGAGAAGGTGGAATCTTTGTTGGTTCTAGGTTTATGTAATTGTAGCTTAAAGCTAAGTGGGGGATCCCCACTATCTACGATTGGATCGCGTGGTTGTCTGCTTGTGCAGTTTCTGGATATCGGTGCATTGGTGGATTATTATGACTAAGAAAATAAAACATCAGGGGTAATTCGAGCGAAGAACTTGATAAATATGCGCTATACTTCGCCTTATCGATTCATGTGCAGTTTTGGGAAGACTCAGAGTTATGTTTCTTGTGGATATGATGTACAAGGAAAAAAATTCAGCCGATTGTTTCTTTGAGAGGGTGTTCATGTGCTAGCAGAGCGTTGGAGTTTAGTTATATTCGGGACAAGGTCAGAGTGGGTGACTCTCAACAATGGTCCTAGTGGGTTCAAGAATTAAAGTGTAGTGCCTAAGGTTTCGGGTCCGTTGTGTGGTTAAGGATCGAGTTTTTGCAGTGGATTATGAAATGGACTTGGAGTGTTCTATGTTATCGGGTCTGAGGTGCAGTATTATAGGAAAGGGAGAAGTAGCTTTGGGTTCGCAGAAGGTCTTGCAGAATGGGTGTACTAATTGGAGATGCTATTGTGCGCTTGAGGAGGGTATGAGATGGTTCATGGGTATTGAGACGATATGGTCTCGTGATTCAGGTCACTCGGGATGAGTGTGGATTGAGTTCTTTATATTTTTGAATGGAGCTATTATTATTTGTAAGGCAAGTTAAGAGTAAATATGAAGAAACTGGTTCGGTTAGTAATGGTTGAATCGGCATGATTATGGCAATAATCAGTTCCCTCGGCGTGTTAATGTTATATAGGTGATTTTTGGACGTACGTGCGGGCTTGACAACCACCGTAATATGATTGATTTGGAGATATTTGATTATAATGGCACGTTATGTGTAGATGGATCCCAGAAGAGTTATGGTGGTTTAGATCACAACTTGAGGTTTGTATTTTCTGCAATTTGGGAATTCAGTTGCATATTGCAATGGTTCTTTTGAAATGAGTTAAGTGAAAGGTTTCAAGCCAATGAAGTGTTTATTCTACTAGTAGTTCAGGGGTTATGATGAATTCTTATACTCTCGTGTAGCGGCTTAATAGGTGCAGTGAGCGGCATGGGAATTGGAAGTTGAGGATCAAGGTTGCGGTTCGGTGTTGATAAGAATGTCACGAGCTCGGATGAGCAGGGAAGAAATTCAGTTGTTCAAAGTAAGCTGGTATTTTCTTTAGTGTCACCTGAGACCGGTGTCCTGTGTAAGAGGCTTTGTGTACTGGTTTGCAGATTCTCGATTTGCTTTATAGCATTAGCATTGTTGGTGGTATGGAGGTGCAAACCTTGCTACCTGGTGAGGAAGGTTGTGGGAGCGTATCATACGGGGAAATCTATATAAGTGTGACATATTAGTCACTTGATTGTTAAAGATTGAAACCAAGCATGGAGATTATGGTACCATCATTAATGTGAGAGCTTATGCCTGGAAGGCGCTCTATTCCTTTGGTTGTGAACTGTGGGTGTTTGTTCCGAAATGGGACGGTTGCTCGTGTGTGTCATGAATACGGCCATTGTGGATACTAAAAATGTTTTTGACCCAGTATGGTATAATTAGGATTGGCTTGAGGTCCTTTGGTGGGTTTAATGTAAATGTATGCTCTATGTCAGGTCGGATATGTTCATTCGGCATAGCATTGGTTCTGGAGGAGTCTTCGGGCATTAGATGTTATTCCCATCGTCAGCTATTCCATGTAACACTCTATTGTGCCATGTGAGTTGTGAGACGACTTGATTATTCGCACATGTGTTGTGGTCCGTGTAACTTGTAGTATTATATGAGTAGGATGGCTCTCGAGATGCAGGTCATTTATTGCACCTTAGTCGTGCCTGGGGATTGTAGCATATGGCGCTATCCGTCTCCCCAAGGTTGTATTTTTGCACTTGGCGTGCTTGTGGTCGATATCCGGGGTATTTCATAGGTATAAGCATTATCGCGTGATGGGTATTTCCTTATTTATTGTTATATATGGATCGGGTGGCACGCCGCCATAGGTATGTTGTTTGGATCGGGTTGCATGCCGCAACAATGAGATGTTGAGTATGGTTCCCTATATTTATTCTTGTGTATTTTGTTTCTCATTCTCTGAAAAAGGTTCATAGTATCTGTTCGGCTATTTTATTCGTTACGCGGGTTGGGTAGCTCTTTTCCAGAGTTTGTTCTTCCTTATGTGCCATATTCAAGTTGTAGCTTGTTGGCGCAATGATGGTGTCATATGAGATCTTGGTCAGTGTTTGAGGTGGCTTATTTCCTGAGCAGCTTATACTGGGTGAGACAAGGTTATTGGACCTGAAATCGATGCGATCAGATTTATGTAAGGTATATTAAAGGGAAAATGTCACTATTCAGTTCAGAATAAGGTAATGGTTCTTGTCGAGCGGAGGACCTTCGTGAGTTATTGATTTAACAGGTGGTTATGAGTTTCTGAGCATCTCTTTCATCGTTGAAGTATTGCGAGGGTTGAGATCGGGCATATATGTGTTATGAGGTATATTAGGGGCATCTGGTTCGTGAAGTTGCAGCTATTGCAGTCGGTGGATGTTATTATGGACATACGAATTATGCGGTGCATTCTGTGATCTCAGCACGGGTGCATGATCATTTTTGGTATAGTGGGCTGAGATTGTTATGGTGTTCGTATGTGGGAATCAGGTCTCGTGGAGAATTTTAGATGTTGCAATTTGGCCCTAAGGCTTGTTGGCTAAGGTAAAAGAGAGGATCTTTAGTCAAGCTTAAGCTAATCTGTTCACATAGGCACGAGGTGTTAAGTAGTGATTTCGAACAACTCCGGAGCAGTTCTTGGCACGTTCGAGGACGAACGTTTGTTTTAGTGGGGGAGAATGTAACGACTCGACCAGTCATTTTAAGCTATAGTGCGTTGTTCGACGGTTTGAGGCCTTGAGTAGCTTCACTCAGGTATTATGACTTGTATGTATGGTCGGAGTTGATTTGGAAAGAAATTTCTAATTTCGGGAGCTTTAAGTTGGAAGAATTAACTAAGGTTTGACTTTTGAGTAAACGACCTTGCAATTGTGCTTTGAAGGTTCCAATAGGTTCGTATGATAATTTTGGACTTGGGCTTATGTTCGGGTTGAGTATCGGGTCGTCCGGGAGTATTTCAGTGCTTATTATGGAAAGTTGGCATTTTGAAATTTAAGAATTTCTTAAGCTTGACTTGAAGTGGATTTTGATGTTATCGATGTCCATTTGGCATTCCGAGCCTTGGAAGAGGTTTGTATTGTGATTTATGACTTGTGCGTAAAAGTTGGTGTCATTACGGGATTTTTAAGCATAATTTAGACGCGTTCGGCGAAGTTTGAATGTTTGAAAGTTTAAAAAAGGTTTTGATCGTCAATTCATAGATCTGATGTTGTTTGGTGCAATTTGAGGCCTTGAGAAGGTTTGAGTCACATTTTGGGACTGGTTGGTGTGATTGGATGGGGTCCCAAGGGGCTTCGGGTGTGTTTCGGGATGGTTTCAGACCAAGTTTGGATGATCTGAAGCTGCTGGTGCTGGTGTCTAGTTTTGTTCTTTGCGAACGCGAATGGTTTCACGTGTTCGCGATGAAGGATTTTGGGCTTCTGGATTTTTGTTCTTCGCGAACGTGACACAAGAGTTGTTAACGCAAAAGAGAACCTGGGGCGGCCTACGTGAACGCGACATGTAGGCCGCGAACGCGAAGAAAGAAGGGGAGATGGGGGCTGCAGGTGTTAAGCCTTTGCGAACGCGGCTGTGTGACCGCGAACGCAAAGCATCATGACCTAGAGGCATCGCGAACATGGCGTAGGTTACGTGAATGCGAAGAGGAATTTTGGAGGCAGTGACTTTAAGATTTCGCGATCGCGAAGATGCTCCAGCGATCGCGAAGAAGAACGGGCCTGGGCAGACTTGGTTTTATACGAGATTTGGCCCATTTTCTTTCATTTTCACTTGGTTGGGGCGATTTTTGGAGAGCTTCAAGGGGAGGTTTTCATCATCCATTGCAAGGTAAGTAATTCCCACATAATGTTAGTGAAATACATGGATTATATGTGGATTTAAACATTAAAATTAGTAGAAATTGTGGAATTTTGAAAGAAACCTAGAAATTGATATTTGGATTTTGACCACGAAATTGGACATAATTGGGAACAAATCCTATATTTGAGTTCGTAATGTTATGGGTAATGTTTATCTTCAAAAATTTTCGGAATCCAGGCACGTGGGCCCGAGGGTTGATTTTGTTGACTTTTCAAACGGAGTTGAGAATTATTATAAATTGATAAATTATTCGCATTGGAGTATATTTTGATTGATTTGCACCTTGTTTGACTAGTTTGGGATCGTTTGGCTTTGAGTTGAAGAATTTGAGAGGCATTGGAGCTGGTTATGGAACTTCGGCGCGAGATAAGTCTCTTGTCTAACCTAGTGAGGGGGAAACTACCCCTAGGTGATATAATTGTTATGTGCTATTAATTGTAGGTACTACGTACGCATGAGGTGACGAGACTCCATACGTAGCTAAAGCATGTTTATGTCCGGGTAGACTTAGGACTTTACCATGTAATATTTGGAATATTTGAATTCGTTCTGTTAGCTTAATTATTTGAAATTATAACTAAACTTGATATATATATATATATATATATATGCTGAGCCTTATTACCTTGAGTTGCTGGCAAGTTATTTGAGAAACGGTAGAGATTGTACTCACCTTGTGTTCATATACTGTATCGTAAGCTCGTATCTCAAAATTCGATAATTCCTTTCCTTTCTTGTAGAGCGGGCTGAACGCCTCGGCAAGATTATGTACCACACTCTCATGGGAGTGGGCCGTTCACCTCGGCAGTATAATAGATGCGTCTATGGTTCGTGCCGCTCGACCTTTGGTAGTGTACACGTTATGATGGGATCGGGCCGATCGCCTCGGCAGTATCATATTCTTTCTGAGATCTGGCCGTATGACCTCAGCATAATCGTGCGTTATATCACTAGCAGTTCTAATATTCGCGAGATTTTTTTCCACTGATGCCTTGCATTTTATATGGGAATTCTTACCCGTTTTTTATTGGCACTTGACATTTTCGAGCTGTCAAGATAGAATACGAGATTGAGAAATTGATATTGTTAAAAGGAATTTTGGAAGATTGTGTTAGTTATAGATTTGCCTCACTACTATTGTTGTGCTATTATCTATTTATGATTTATCATATTGATTTATTGGACCACTAGTAAATGTCGATGTCGACCCCTCGTCACTACTTCTCCGCGGTTAGGCTAGATACTTACTTGGTGTGAGTTGATTTATGTACTCATGATGCACTTCTGCACTAAATGTGCAGGATCTGATAGGTTCATTTGATGATCATTTTGGCGCATAGGCGCAGCTGTTGAGGAGACTTCATGTGAGCTGCATTTCAAGCTACGCAACGCAGTCCACAGAGTCTGCATCATACTATTTATTTTATCCTGTCTTATTTACATTCTAGACAGATGTTGTATTATTATTGTACTCTTTAGTAAATGCTCATGCACTTGTGACACCGAATTTTGGGGGTACCTACTGGGTGTTCATTATTGTAGCTCGCGTAATTATTATCATTTCACCTCGTAATTTATACCTTATACGGAAATTGAAAAAAAATAAAATCACGAGTTTTCTACGAGTACTAGATTTTACACTACTTATTCGACAGGATTCATGATTTCAAAACTAATTAAATGAGTAACTCAGTTGATTAATCACCATTGGTTTGTCTGACGGCGGCGTTAGGCGCCATCACGACCTATAGTGGATTTTGGATCGTGACAGACTGGACGTAGGATTCACATTGAATCCAAACCAGTATAAAAATTCCGGTGTCTTTAATTCCTATATTTTATTTCTGCCTTATTTATATTCTGCTCTTACCTTCAGTCGACTAATTAGTAAACTAGTCAACTACTTAGGGAACAAAAAAAAAATCGACAATTCACCCCCCCTCCCCTGTACTTTCACTTACTTGAAGAGAACTTTATCCAAGATAAAGAAAGAGTTAGAAGTTGAAGTTGACTAGAACTCTTTCACCAAGGAAGAGTAAAGCATAAGGCTTCTAGTTAATCATAATCCTACTAACTCTATATATTTCAGTTGTGTTCTCTTTTACAGGTGATGCACATATACTGAAGTAAAAGCATAATTGCGAGCAAAATAGTAAGGCATTTTATGAGTAATTCTTGTGAGATTCAAAAGTGTGATCCTGAAGCTACACGAATCAGACTGAAGAACCAGTTCCATAAAGAGTTTTATGTGTTTTTCTTTATTTCTGGTTCAAAGTGTAGTAGGTATTTTGAGTTGTACCTTTCAACTTTCTTAGAAGTGAATTGTACTAGGTACCTGAGTTGTATCTTTCAAGTTAGAATTAACTTGAAGTAGTTGCAACAGCCAGTGGCGTGTTGCTACAAGGGTTAGAGTTAATCCTTAGGTTTGCAAGAGGTTGTAAACTCGAGTTGTATCTTTCAAGTTAGAGTTAACTTGAAGTAGTAACAACAGCATGTGGTGTGTTGCTGCAAGGGTTAGAGTTAATCTTTAGATTTGTAAGAGTTTGTAAACTAGTTGTTGGCATAGAGTTGTAATGAAGTGTTTGGAAAAAATCCTACTGGGTAGTAGGTCGTGGTTTTTACACCTTTTGAGCCGGATATTTTTCATGTAAAAATCCTTGTGTTCTTTACTTTCTGCATTATATAATCCGCAACTATATTGTAAGCATAAAAGAATCATGTCCTTCGATAATCTAATGCATGCGAAATTAGGCACAACACAAATCATCCCCTCCCTCTCTTGTGTTATATTGAAGTATAATATATCATTTTCTTCGTTGAAGAGAGTGATAATCTTTCCTTTGTGATTTTGGAGCTTCGGTGGTATATTCCTAACCAGCCACAGCTCTATCATGAGCGAGCCACAGCTCCAAAATCGCAAAGGATGGGATTGTCACTCTCCCCAAACTAGATTGTAGTTAGAAGATGGGACTTTTGAAGCATATCTTTAATACGGAACATTGTTATGACGAAATGCTTGATGAGCAATTGACCATTTGAATATTTGTTAGTTTGTTAGAGTTTGTTGTGATTTTGGAGCAACATGTTTCATTGGTGTTGTTGTTTGTGTTTGATGTTTTGGCCCGTCATTGTTGAGTTTAGATATCTCACCAAACGCACTGGATCTATTGTGAATTTTCCTGCAATAAAGGCTATGTTAGGGCGTGTTAGTCGTCATCTTGGAAGTACCTATTGATGGAAGGGCTCTAAGCGATCACAAGCAAAGATGTGACGAAGTGAAACTCCTTGGGATTATTGAACATATATATTTTCATGGGACTATGCAAACAGGGTTAAAATCGGTAGATAGTCTGATTTCTATAGGTCGTGGTCAACAAGAACGTATAATTGAGGGACTCGCAAACTGAAAATATTTCATGCTCTATTAACTTTTCTGCGTTTCTGCTTTGAAGACTATATAAAATCAGATTCATAACTTGTGTAATAAGGCAAGCATTTCTCACTTGCAGAATAGCAGGAAAATTGATTTATATAAAGCTACTTGCAACTAATATTTTCAAATCACTTACATATGTAACTAATATTCAAAAGATCTCTTTCGAGAATTCATTTAGTGGAACACTTATATGGTAATTTTTGATCTCACAATAACTTTCTTTAATTTTATTTATTTAAATCGAATTTATGTTGGCTTCGCTGGAAGGCTTGCGCGATTTGTTACGTCAGATTCAAAAGGATAAGTTGTAAAATTTTAATATTCTTGAGTCTCTAGTATTTAGACCGTTTAGTCAAAATATTGCACATACTATGGTCACGTAACTAACTAATTATTATGTTAATTTTACCCCTTATATTACACTTTTTATCCTTTACAAAGTGGAACAAAATAGAAATTTGAGTTTAATCAGACATTTTTTAGTGTAAAAACCCTACAATAATTGGTGTACTCGTTTTACTCACTGCCCATTTAATTACAATTAATTAATAATTTATAACTAATAAAAAAATTTACTACTAAAGATCTATATCTATCTATATTATATTAAAAGGAGGGTAGTGAAGCATGTGTTAAGCCAAGGGACAAGCTAAAATGAAGCCACTTGGCAATTTTAGGGCAACAATAATAATTAGAAATTATAAATGAAAACATAATTAATGAAAGTAGTTGAATGAAATAGATCTTATACATAATCTAAATAGATCTTAGATAAATCTAATCTATATATCTATATTTATATTTATATGTATATTTATATTTATATATTGATCCACTCATAGATTTTCTTCTATATTAGCGAGAAATATGGAGGTAAAAAATTAAAAAATATATAATAACATAAATTGAGATAACCTATGACTAATTATACTTTGCAGTAAGTTACAATACAAAAAAAAACCTAAAATTACTTAAGATATTAAAGATTTAATGATTTTAAAAATAAAATAATTCAAGCAGCAAAATAAGATCTTACGTAAAATATATAAATTATTTATGAGGCAAGAAAAAAATTAAATAATCAGTAAAAATTATTTTAATAACAAGAATAATAAAGTCATATTAGTATTGACAAATTGGGCACACGAATATTTTATACGTAATACATTTTTTTATATAATTAAAAAATTTAAATTTAATAAGAACAAATCTTAACATGGTAAAAATAGATGTCACGATCCAATTTTTCCTATAGGTCGTGATGGTGCCCAACGTTACCGCTAGGCAAGTCAATAGTGAACTAACCGCGTGATTATTTCTTTTAACAATTTAGAAATACCTAATTCTTAATTATTGAATAAATAAGATGTGAAAATTTAATAAAATGAGAGATCACCAATTTTAAGAGCAATGAAGTGAAGTAAGTAACCAAAAATCATCAAGTGTCTACTAGCATAATCCCCAAGACCAGGTGTCACAAGTGTATGAGTTACTAATAGAATATATAAATATACTGATGTGCCGGGGAATTTCGGCACATTTTGATACTACTTGCTTAGATTTTAACTTGTTTTACGTGAAAATTCCATCGATACTTATGTAATTTTAGTAGTATTTGTAGTACATCAAGTGTAAGGACCCAAAAGCACGGAAAAAAGCTCAAAAAGCCAACTGAAGACAAGAAAAGAATCCAACAGCATCGCATATGTGAATATGCGGTCACAAACAGCACATGCGAACCGCATATTTCACAACCAAATCGCAAACGAGGACAGAACTCTAGGCATTTATTCATGTTGAGAATGTGCGACCACAAAACTAGAATGCGAACCGCAAACTTGCACTGGGGAATCGCAGATACAAGTAGAGTTTTGGGTGAAAGTCAGGGTGAAGAATGCGATCGCATTTCGCGATCGCATAATCAACATGCGCACCGCAAACCTAACTGCAAATCAAGTATGCAGTTTACAGGGTGTTGGATTTGCGATGCAGAAGGGGTCCGCATTTCTTCAATGCGGACCGCAAATCCATAATGCGATGAAGGCAAAATCCTTGGGTCAGATATGCGACGGATGAAGAAGATTTGCGGTCCACATTTCTGTTTTGCGACAGAAATGTGGTCCGCATTATTAACATCAGGGGCAAATTAGTCCGAACTTTGCCTCGATTTTTGAGCCTCTATAAATAGGTTTAATAGAATTTTGTGAGGGATATCTTGTCAGAATTGAGAGCACAAAGTACGAGGTTTAAGATATTTTGAATGCTTGGAAGCTTTTTGGATCAATTACCTTCTATTTTGTAAGATGATGATAATTACTATTCTTTCTCATTCAATTTTCAGCATGAGTAGCTAATTCTAAACGCTAAGGTTGTGAACCCTAGATGGGTATGATGTTATTGAGATTTTGATATTGAATATAGTTTCAACGGGTGATTGATATTTATTTACTTCTTATTCTTCAAACAATTGTTAGTGGTTGCAAACATTAACAAACGCCATTTAATTTTATCTTTGCTTGGGAAAGTTGGATAGAATTGGGTAGAAGTAAATAACAAAGACTCAAGGCTTTAAACCTTGCTTAATAAAACCGCTTAGGAATAAGTGTATTTTAATTTGGCATTAATTGATTGTTCTTAATCACCACTCTTTTGTATTTTGAAAAATCATAAAGAGGACATATTATCCAACTATTAATAAATATTGGGTAGTAAATTAGGCATCAATTGCATATCAAGAACGTCTTCCGTTGGAAATATACAATATTAATATCAATAGCATTATACTACATTAAGGGGGACACAACCTTGGTTTCTTTAAATCTTATTATTTACATTCATAATATTGCAATTAGTCTTCATTTAACCTTAAATTCAATACATCTTTCGGTTACAATTACTAGATAGAATTACGACTTAGTCGAGTACAACACTAATTAAGTAAATGTTTCACGCCTATTCCCTGTGGGATTCGACCTCAACCTTGTTGGGTTATTATATTTGACACCGACCGCTTACACTTTTCTTAAGGTGTAATTTGAGCGTATCAAATTTTGGCGCCGTTGCCGGGGAATAAGGTTCTGAAATTACTAACTAGTGTATACTTTACTGTACGTCTAATGCTACTCTATTACACGTTGTTTGTTTTGTTTGGTGTAGACAAGGAGATATATCAGACCACGAAGATGATGTGGAGGTCGAGGAGGAAAGAAATCTGCTATTGGTGCTGCTACCTTCAAAGTAGTACATGGATTAATTCTGATGCCGAAAGCGGAGGGATTTTTCATAAATTCCACTGATGATGATCCAACACAGCACCTCAAAAATTTCTTGGGTGTTTGTGCGATGCACAAGCAGAATCATGTCTCCGACGATGCCCTGAGGTTGAGATGCTTTAAGTATTCTCTAGCTGGGGATGCGAGGAAATGGCTCCAGAATCTTTCTCCAAATTCTATACGTTCATGGCCTGAACTTGTCCGAGCTTTCTTGTCGAAGTGGTTTCCACAAAGCAAGAAGTCTGAGCTCAGGGACAAGATTTTCTTCTTTAAGCAACTACCAGGCGACAACTACATGAAGCGTGGGATCGCTTTAAATTATACTTGATGAGGTCCCCAAACCATGGCTTTCCGGATTCCATCTTGTTGGAAAAATTTTACATGGGTTTGGATCCTATGAACCAATCAATACCGAAGAATGTAGCTGCTTGATCTTTTATGGATAAATCCTTCGCTAGGGTGACTCAAATCTTAGATAAAATGGCAAAACACAACCAAGCTTGGCATTCTGAGGACTCCACAGGCAGAATTGCAATTGGCTCTCCTTCTATGAACAACTTGATCAAGGAAAATCAAGAGCGAGACCAAGTAATTGTAGAACTTGCTACAAATGTCAATGTGTTGACAAAGCTTTTCACGGAAAATCAGAAGAAGAAGGTGAATGTGGTTGAGAATGTGCAGCCGGTACAAAATGAAGATTATGAAGAGGCAAACTACATTAATAATTCTCAAGGAGGGTACCAAAGGCAGCATTACCAAAGTCAAGGCTCTCAAAATCAATGGAGACCAAACCCGCAAGGGCAAGGTCACCATCAATGGCGAAACGACCAAAGTGGTTCTAACCAAGGAAACTGGAACAGCAATAACAACTTTTCAAATCGAAGTTCCAATCCTTATGTTTCCCCAAAGGGTCAGTATTCGAATCAAGGTTCCTCTAGTGAGTCTAAATTGGAGAGCATGCTTGAAAGGATACTACAAAACCAACAAAAGTCTGATAATTTCATGAGGAACATGACTGAGTTGGTTGGCTCTCACACTGCGGCGATTCAAAAACTGGAGTTGCAAATGAGAGATCTTTCTCGTGAGCAATATCCACAGCAGAAGGGAACACTCCCTAGTGATACTATTGCAAATCCAAAGGGAAGTGGGAGTGGCCCAGCTTCCCATATCATGGCTATCACTAACAGGAGTGGGAAAATACTGCAAGGAAAGAATGAGCAAGCAGTTGATGTGGAAGAACTTGAAAAAGGAGTTGAGGTTGAAGAGCCCAATGTTGCTAAAGTAAAGAAAACTCCAGAGATTGTTCAAATCCGAGATGAGACCCGAGAAGGGATGAAGGAAAAGGCAGAAGAAACATCAAACATTCTTCCGCCGATTCCTAGACCCCCTCCTCCTTTCCCTCAGAGACTTGCAAGAAGAGTTGACGATAGCAAGTTCGAGAAATTCTATGATATTCTCAAACAATTATCTGTGAATATGCCGTTCTTGGAGGCTTTTCAAGAAAATGCCCGGTTTTGCTAAGTATCTAAAATATTTGATCACAAAGAAGAGAACCACCAAGAATGAGGTGGTGAATATGACTCACCGAGTTAGCTCTATTATTGCTACAAATCCTATTCAGAAGAAAGAGGACCCGGGAGCATTTACTATTCCGTGCACTATTGGAGGGCGCGATTTTGCAAAGGCACTTTGTGACAATGGGGCCAGCATAAATTTAATGCCGCTTGCCATCTACAAACAAGCGGGATTAGGAATGCCAAGGTCGACGAGCATGAGGTTGCAAATGGCTGACCGTTCAATCAAGAGAGCAGTTGGTATTGTAGATGATGTCATTGTGAAAGTTGGGAAATTTCATATACCAGCTGATTTGGTAATTCTTGACTGTGCTGTGGACAAGGAAATTCCTATTATCTTGGGGAGACCATTTCTAGCCACTGGAAGAGCCCTTATGGATTCGGAACGTAATGAAATTAAATTTCGAGTGAACAATGAAGAAGTTACATTCCAAGCTAGTAAGGGTATGAAGCTGCCAAATGAGTATGAGAGCATTTCAATGATTGGTATTGTTGATGAAGTAGAGGATGCTGTTGAGACGAAGATGGAAGAACACTACTTAGGTGAAGCATTGGCAGCTATCTTGGTTAACTTCGATGGTGATGATATGGATGGCTTTATGGAGTCAGTGAATGCATTAGAAGGGCGTGGCTCTTACTCATATACTCCACCAAAGCTTTCCCTTGATTTGGAAAACAGAGCTACACCTCCTGCAAAGCCGTCTATTATCGAGCCACCGCAACTAGAGCTCAAACCACTTCCTCCGCATTTGAGGTATAAATTTCTTGGCTTAAATAATACTTTCCCAGTAATTGTTTCTTCGTTGTTGAATGATGTGCAGGTGGAACAGTTGCTGAAAGTTTTGAAGGAGCATAGACAAGCCATTGGTTGGACAATTGCGGACATTCGGGGGATCCCTGCTGGAATTTGTGAGCATAAGATTCAATTAGAAAGTGGGACAAAACCGAGTGTGGAACATCAGCGACGGTTGAACCCGTCAATGCAGGAAGTAGTTAAGAAGGAAATAATCAAATAGTTGGACGCTGGGGTAGTTTACCCAATTGCTGATAGTTCATGGGTGAGCCCAGTGCAGTGCGTGCCGAAGAAGGGAGGCATGAGTTACTGAAGAGTCGTCCGACTTCTCGGTGACCGAATAAGAGAGGATTTTACTGCTTTCTCTTCTCTCCAGCACTCTCAGACTGATCATCTTGCTGCAACAAAGCAAGCTTAGGAATGAATCTAATGGAAATTTTGGTCTCTATCCTCTTGGAAGATTATTCTTTCCTCCTCGGTGAAAGAGGGCAAAAAAGGTGTGTGGGAGAAAGAATCCTTTTGACTGTGATAAAAAACGAGAAGAACGAGCTTATCCCAACAAGAACAGTAATCGGATGGAGGGTATGCATGGATTATAGGAAACTAAATAGTGCCACATGCAAGGACCATTTCCCTATGCCTTTTATTGATCAAATGCTTTATCGGCTAGCGGGAAAGTCCTTTTATTGTTTCCTTGATGGATACTCCGGTTATAATCAAATCAACATAGTTTTGGACGACCATGAGAAGACAACATTCACGTGCCCATATGGAACATTTTCTTTTAGTCGGATGCCATTCGGCCTATGCATCGCTCCGGCTACCTTCCAGAGATGCATGATGTCTATCTTCTCCGATATGGTAGAGGACTTTCTTGAGGTTTTATGGATGATTTTTCGGTAGTGGATGAGACTTTTGAGCATTGCCTGAAGAATCTCAAACAAGTGCTCAAGCGATGCGAAGAGACAAATCTTGTGCTAAATTGGGAAAAATGCCACTTCATGGTGGATGAAGGTATTGTTATGGGACATAAAATCTTAAGGCGTGGCATAGAGGTAGATAAAGCTAAAATAGAAATCATCTCTAAGCTTCCCCCACCCACGTCCGTCAAAGGCGTTCGTAGTTTTCTGGGGCATGCTGGATTCTACAGGCGTTTCATTAAGGATTTTTCAAAGATTGAAAATCCTATGTGTAAACTCCTTGAGAAGGATGCCAAGTTCGTCTTCGATGAGAAATGCCTCAAAGCTTACCACGACACCCATTATTGTCACACCTGATTGGTCACTCCCTTTCGAACTTATGTGTGACGCCAGTGGTGTAGCTATTGGAGCTGGGCCAACGACACAATAAAGTTCTTCACCCCATCTACTATGCTAGCAAAACACTTAACGGGGCGCAGATGAATTACACAGTAATTGAGCAAGAACTGTTGGCCATTGTTTATGCTTTCGAGAAGTTCCGTGCGTATCTGCTAGGCTCCAAAGTAATTGTGTACACCAATCATGCAGCTCTCCGCTATCTGATGGCGAAGAAAGATGCAAAGTCGCGGCTAATTCGATGGGTGTTACTGCTACAAGAGTTAGATTTTGAAGTGATGGATCGAAAAGGAACACAAAACCAAGTGGTAGATCACTTGTCTAGAATTGAAGAAGCGGGGAGACAAAAAGGAGAGCTGGAAATCAATGATGCATTTCCAGATGAACAAATACTGGCATTATCCAATTCCTTTGCACCGTAGTATGCAGACACCGCCAACTACATAGTCAGCGACCTTATTCCGGAAGGGTTGGAATCTTACCAAAAGAAGAAGTTCTTGAGGGATTGTCAAAACTATTATTGGGAAGAACCCTTCTTGTTCCGTGTCTGTGCGGACAACATCATCAGGAGATGTGTGCCTGAGGAAGAGATGCTACAAATTTTGAAAGCTTGTCATGACTCACCGGTTGGGGGTCATCATGGGGGAAATAGAATGGCAGCAAAGATTTTGGAATGTGGTTACTACTGGCCGACCATTTATCAGGAGGCTAATCAGTTGGTCAAGTCTTGTGACCAATGCCAAAGGCAGGGCCCAATTTCTAGGAGGCATGAGATGCCGATGAACTTTGTGATGGAAATCGAACTATTCGATGTTTGGGGTATTGACTTCATGGGCCCTTTTATAAACTCTGTGGGATGAAATATATCTTAGTGGCTGTGGACTATGTGTCCAAATGGGTAGAAGCCATTGCTTTACCTAAC
>MCJB01050219.1:148744-235269 GCA_002018475.1 Nicotiana obtusifolia
ATATATATATATCACGTTAAAGTAGTTTTGTCACGACCCAAACCAGAGGGCCATGGCGGGCACCCGGGCCTTACTTGCCGAGTACCGACGTACATTTTACCTAACCTTTCTTATTACCTATAAGGGCCGACGAGATCAGTATAAATGGCAGACAATAATCCTAATCAACCAAAAATTCCATATAATGACATAAATATATACAACATGGCCGACAAGGCTGTCATGAAAAACTATACAACAAAAATGAATTTGCCGACAAGGCAATCCCAACTATACATGAGTCGACACCTGTCTATGAGCCTCTAAAAGAACATAAATACTGCAATGCATACCAAGACCACGGCAAGTCCGGAGAAGGGATCTCGCCAATAAATGCTGAATTGGCAGCCTACTATGGTGGGGGAGCTTCGTCTACCTGCCTATCAGGACCTGCAGCACGACATGCAGTGTCCACAAATAAAAGGACGTCAGTACAAATAAGGTACTGAGTATGTAAGACAGGAAAGCATAATGTAAGGACAGTAATGTGCATTGGGATAGAAAATATACACCTTGTAACATCTGAGTGCCTCTAAGGGCGAACAATCATGAAATGCATGATGTGCATATACATATATATCCTTTTAAAATCATCATATACATACGCCTCTGTGGGCCTCGTCATCATCGTATCATACCCCAGCCATCATATGGCTAGGTAACATCATACCTAACTGATCAGTGGTTGCACAGTAGGTGCCATACCCGGCCAACTATAGCACGGACTCGGTAGAGTAAAATAGATGCCGACTATAGTGCGACTTAGTAGAGTAAAACAGGTACATATATATAGTTGCACAATAGGTGCCATACCCAGCCGACTATAGCGCGGCTCGGTAGAGTAAAATAGATAATGCATGTTTGACTCATTGGAATCACACTTTGAGCCCTTCGGAGTGGCGTAAGGTCAAAGAAGTAACATCAACATCAATCCTCCCATAGGAGGGGAAACAATATAAGTACTACTACCTTCTAAGAGTAGAGTATCTTTGGAGGCTCGTTCATTGCATTATGTACAATCAGAGTCATGCAAAAGAAGGAAAGGGACAGTCTCACATACCTAGTATATACTTCCCAATCTCAAGCTATGAAAATGCCACGTCTCCTTAGTCTACAATAAGAGAAATGACACTATCGTTATCATTTAAGCGTCGTAACTATTATGTATCAACCGTAACCTATTTTATGATGAAACGGACAGCACCTCCCCTATTTATATGACTTCCCACAAGTTAAAAAATCAGCAAACAGCCCAAACAACATCAATAATAATCATCTTTAGCCTCCCAAGACAGTCCATCAACCAACAACATACTAGCAAGCCTTCCGACATACATCTCACAAGTTCTAGCTTCAACGACTTAGCCGTAACTTGGATAATCTTAAATACATGTAGGGTAATAGGTTCCACCTTTAAACAGGATGAGGAACTTTAATTTTTCCTTAATTGACCACGAAATATCCCTCCAATACTGCCACAAGTACAAGGAAGCGAAGCTAGCAATCAATTAGGGTTTTTCGGCACTAGAATCACTTTAGAAGACTTGAAATCACCTAGGGTTGATATTAAAACTTGAGGGAGTATTTTACATAACTCAGCCAACTTAAAACAATCTCCCACATGAGTTGGAACAACACAAAAATCAGCAATAACAAGAAGAATAAAGAACTTACTAGCGCCACGGGATTCCCAACACTGTATTTGTGTTGTTTGCCCTTTGTTTTAGTCTTGGATCATGAGAGAACCTTGAGAGGGTGTTCTTAGGGTTCTAAGGTCTGAATATACCAAAAACTAATGACTTAGAACGGGGTTGAGGTGTGTTATATATATCCATATGTCTTAAACCGCCTATGTGGGCCCCATAGAGAGGCGCTTGGCATAGTCTTGCGAAAACGCGAATATCTCTCAACTCGGAGATCATATCGATAAACGGTTTAATGCGTTGGAAACTAGACTCATATATATTCAAATTGGTGGGTAGATAAACCCGTAATTCCAAGTTAATCGAGAGAAAAGCTTAGTGACATTTGACCTAAAGTATGAGTAAAATTATGAACGTAAGTTGCGACAACTTTTGTCGACTTTTGTTTCATAACTCATTTGACTTCAAGACTTATGAAATAGGTATTATATGATTCAAATACCTTAAAACATAACCGCTTGGTACTGTTAATCACCTCTGGATTTATCCGAAAATACAAGTCACAACATCCTTGATTCGTTTAACTTCTAGTACTTGTTAACCACTCTTGTACACGGGGAGTCTAACTCATGGATTTCTGGCTGAGTTTCTTCTATAAAATGGACACTAGCAAAACTTACAAGCAGTTAAACCCAGCCTATGGCCTAACAAGTCTATACAAAGCATTATAGCTACGTACATTATCTACATATCACCGTTTTGTATTAAGACAAAGTATTCTCAAGTTATTGCTTCGTTCATAGAGACGTTTCTCCTTCTAATGCGTCCTGCGTTCCCCCGACACCCTCGTTATCTTCATTCTGGAATAGATAAGGGTATTTAGACTTCATCTCATCTTCTGCTTCCCATGTCATTTCTTCCGTATTATTGTTCCTCCACAATACTTTGACGGAAGCTACATCCTTTGTTCTCAGCTTGCATACTTGTCGATCTAATATAGCCACTGGCATTTCATCATATGATAGATCCTTTGTAACTTGTACATCTTTGATAGGGACGACCCGAGAAGGGTCTCCAATGCATTTCCTCAACATAGATACATGGAATACCGGGTGGACAAATTCCAACTCAGATGGCAATTCTAACTCATAAGCAACCTGTCCAATTCGTCAAAGAATTTTGTATGGCCCGATATACCGCGGATTGAGTTTACCCTTCTTCCCAAAACGCATAACACCCTTCATCGACAAGATCTTCATGAAAATCCAATCACCAACCTTAAATTCCAGGTCATGACGTCGGACATCGGAATAAGATTTTTGCCTGCTTTGTGCCGCCTTCAGTCGCTCTTGTATCACTTTCACCTTCTTAATGGCTTGGTGAATCAAATCTGGCCCATATAATTCCGTCTCACTGACTTCAAACCATCCAACTAGTGATCTACATCTCCTCCCGTATAGTGCCTCATACGGGGCCATTTTAATACTGGAATGGTAGCTACTATTGTAGGCGAATTTTATGAGTGCCAGATGATCATCCCAGTTCCCCTTGAAATCTAGAACACATGCTCGTAGCATATCTTCAACTGTCTAAATGGTACGTTCAGCCTGTCTATCAGTCTGTGGATGGAATGCCGTGCTGAGATTCACTTGTGTGCCTAAACCCTTCTGAAAAGACCTCCAAAAGTTAGCCTTAAATTGAGCTCCTCGATCTGATATAATAGACACCGGCACACCATGAAGCCTAACAATCTCCTTGATATACAGCTTCGCATAATCTTCAACTGTGTAAGTTGTCTTAACTGGTAGAAAATGGGCACATTTTATAAGTCGATCAACTATCACCCAGATGGAGTCAAACTTATTATAAGAGCGAGGTAATCCCATAATGAAGTCCATATTAATCACCTCCCATTTCCAAGTCGGAATCACTATATTCTGAATCAATCCACCGGGTTTCTGATGCTCAATCTTTACTTGTTGACAATTAGGCACTGGTTTACAAATTCAACAATAAACTTCTTCATGTTATCCCACCAATACTGCTCCTTAATGTCATGATACATCTTTGTCGAACCGGGATGGATGGAATATCGGGACTGATGAATCTCAATCATAATTTTCTCTCGCAACCCTGCTACATTAGGCACACATAATCGGCCCTGATATCTTAGTACCCCATCTCCTCCAATCTCAAAAGCCGTAATTTTACACTGCTGAACGCTCTCTCTCAATTGTACTAAGGTAGTATCTTCATGTTGTTGTGCTTTTACCTCGGTTACCAAATATGATTATGACGTATTCTATATAGTAACACCTCCGTCATCAGGGTCTAACAATCTGATTCTCATATTGGCTAGCTGATGAAGCTCTTTAGTCAACCCTGTCTACTTGCCTCAATGTGTACTAGGCTTCCCATTGACTTACGACTGAGAGCGTCTGCCACAACATTGGCTTTACCGGGATGGTACAATATCTTGACATCGTACTCTTTCAGTAATTCAAGCCACCTCCGCTACCTCATATTCAACTCCTTCTGCTGGAAGATGTATTGTAAACTTTTGTGATCTGTGTAGATGTCAACATGGACACCGTATAAGTAGTGCCGCCAAATCTTCAAAGCATATATTACTGCCGCCAATTCCAAATCATGAGCCGGGTAAATATTTTCATGCTTCTTCAATTGTCTTGATGCATAAGCAATCACCTTCCCACGTTTCATCAATACGCACCCCAAACCTATATTTGAGGCATCACAATATACCACATAACCTTCGGTTCCTTCTGGGAGAGTGAGCAATGGTGCGGATGTTAATCGATTCTTTAGATCCTGAAAACTACGTTCGCAAGCGTCAGACCACTAGAACTTGGTAGCTTTCCGTGTCAACTTAGTCAATGGGGCTGATACAGAGGAAAACCCTTCTACAAACCTCCTATAATATCCTGCTAGTCCTAGAAAACTGCAGACTTCTAACGGTGTTGCAGGTCTTGGCCAATTTTTCACTGCATCGATCTTTTGAATGTCAACACTAATACCCTCGTCAGATATCACATGGCTAAGGAATGCTACTGAGTTTTGCCAGAATTCATATTTAGAGAGCTTAGCATACAACTTATGATCCTGAAGGGTCTGTAATACTATCCGCAGGTGGCCCGTATGTTCTGTCTCTGAACGAGAATACACCAAAATTTCATGAATGAATACAATCACAAACACATCGAGATAGGGCCTAAATACACTATTCATGAGATCCATAAAAGCTGCTGGGCATTTGTTAGCCCGAACGACATTACCAAGAACTCAAAATGCCCATATCTTGTTCGGAAGGTTGTTTTGGTATATCCTTCTCCTTGACCCTCACCTGATGATACCCTGAACGTAAGTCAATCTTGGAAAAATACTTGGCACCCTGGAGTTGGTCAAACAGGTCGTCAATCCTTGGAAGTGGATATTTGTTCTTTATAGTAAACTTATTCAACTGTCGATGATCGATACACATCCTTAATGACCCGTCTTTCTTCCCACAAACAAGACTGGCGCACCCCAAGGTGAAGTGCTAGGCCTAATGAAGCCCTTATCCAGAAATTCCTTCAACTGCACCTTCAACTCTCGCAACTCTGCCTGGGCCATCCTGTATGGAAGGATAGAGATCGGTTGAGTGTCAGGGAACACATCAATGCTAAACTGTATCTCCCTTTCAGGATGAAGACCTCGAAATTTATCTGGGAAAATATCTGGAAATTCATTGACCACAAGGATTGATTGTAGAGTAGGCGGCTTCGCCTCCGCATCCCTAACGCGAACGAGATGATAAATGTAACCCTTTGGGATCATCTTCCTTGCCTTAAGATGGGAAATAAACATACCTTTCGATGTAGCAATGTTTCCCTTCCATTCGATGACAGGTTCACCAGGAAACTGAAACCTAACCATCTTTGTACGACAATCAATATTTACGTAGCATGAGGCCAACCAGTCCATTCCCATCGAAATCAACCAGTTCTAACTCAAATCAATTCGCCGAGGTCTGACGACTACAAAATCATCACTGTACAACCTCTATATACCCTTCTAGCAATCACTGATTCTCCTATCGGAGTAGATACCGCAAGTGGTTTACTTATTAATTCAGGCTTAACGCCAAACTTATTAGCCACAAAGGGTGTAACATATGATATGTAGATCCCGGATCAATCAACGCATACACATCATAAGAAAACACAGACAATATACATGTAACAACATCCGGAGATGACTCGAGATCCTGTCGACCTACTAGAGCATATGTTCTATTTTGAGTACCACTCGAACTCGGTACTGCACCTCTACCTCTACCACGACCTGTCGACTGCTGAAAACCTCATGCTGGAGGTCGAACCGATAAGGAAGAACCAGCCACCGATCCAGTCGGCTGAGCCATACCACCACCTCCTCGGTTAGGATAATCCCGCCTCATATGGCCAGGCTGTCCGCAAGGATAGCATGCATCGAAACCTCGACGGCACAGTCCAAAGTGGGCCTTGCCGCACTGATCACAACGAGGTGTTGGGGGTCTCGTCTGACTAGTATCCCTATGATATTGTGAGCCTGATGCCCGCGAACTCTGACCTGAACTAGAATAGGTAAATTGATCATACTGGGGCCTTTGAAAGCGTGGAGGAGCACTAGCTACAGGTGGCGCCAAACTCCTCGAAGACTGGGGCCTGGCACTACCTCTGAAGTCACTAGAATACCCTGCAAATCTCGTCCTCTTATCCTAGCCCCTATCCTGCTCCCTGTCTGCTCTTTGCTGGCGCTTATGATCCTCTAGTGTCTGGGCATAAGCCTGAATATGGGAAATATCCATGCCCTCTATCAAGGGGGTTGTCATGCACTCATTTATCAGATGTGGTGTCAATCCGTTCACGAACAGGTGCACCCTATCGCTCATCTCGGCCACTATATGGGGAGCATACCTTTCTAAAGAATCAAACTGCATACTATACTCTCGCACACTCATATTACCCTGTCGAAGGTTCAAGAACTTATCAGCTCTAGCTCGTCGTATCTCAACTGGCAGGTAGTGACGAAGAAAGGCCTCAGAAAATTCCTTCCACACAGGTGGAGGAGTGCTCGGACCCCTGGATCTTTCCCAAGTATCATACCAGAAAACTGCTACATTCCGTAACCGATAAGAAACCAAGTCTACTGCCTCCGTATCACTAGCATGCATAACCTGCAGTGTACGATGAACCTGATCAATAAAAGTCTGCGGTTCCTCCTTGGGGTTTGATCCGGTAAACACTGGAGGATCTAGATTAATATAATCAAGAACTCTCGCACTAACCGGTTTATCAGTAGCACCGGTATTCTGCCTCTGAACCTGAGCATCTACCAAGCTAGTCAACAACTGTACCGCACTCCGCATATCATGGTCTGTAGTACCAGATGGAGGAACTGGAGATGCTGGGTGCCTTCTTATATCCTCTGGAGGAGAAGGAGTAAATGAGGTCTGAGACAACATCTTACTTTGAGGCTCACTATGGCCTGCTCTGGCGGGAGGCACCTGACTGGTACCCTCTCACATAGTTGTATCAAGGAGTCTACTAATCAGTTGCTTCCTAGTCGTGGGCATCGCTGAAAAGAACATGGTGAATATTAAAGACGAATACTTATGACTCAGCTCTGCGCACGATCTAGATTCAGGAAAAAAGGTAACAACCCTAAATGTCATGCAGCCTCCTGATTATAAATGTGGTGCTCTACACATCATAACTAAGACTCTACTAGACACGACTCATAGACAACCCCTAGGACAGGCCAGCTCTGATACCAAGCTTGTCACGAACCAAACCAGAGGGCCATGACGGGCACCCGGGCCTTACTTGCCGAGTACCAATGTACATTTTCTCTAACCTTTCTTATTACCTATAAGGGCCGACAAGATCAGTGTAAATGGCAGACAATAATGCTAATCAACCAAAAATTCCATATAATGACATAAACATATATAACATGGCCGACAAGGCTGTCATGAAAAATAATACAACAAAAATAAATTTGACGACAAAGCAATCCCAACTATACATGAGTCGACACCTGTCTATGAGCCTCTAAAAGAACATAAGTGCTGCAATGCATACCAAAACCACGGCAAGTCTGGAGAAGGGATCTCGCCAATAAATGCTGAACTGGCAGCCTACTATGGTGGGGGAGCTTCATCTACCTACCTATCAGGACCTGCAGCACGACATGCACTGTCCACAAATAAAAGGACGTCAGTACAAATAAGGTATTGAGTATGTAAGACAGGAAAGCATAATGTAAGGACAGTAATGTGCATAGGGATAGAAAATATACACCCTGTAACATCTGAGTGCCTCTGAGGGCGACTAATCATGAAATGCATGATGTGCATATACATATATATCCTTTTAAAATCATCATATACATACGCCTCTGTGGGCCTCGTCATCATCATATCATACCCCGGCCATCATAAGGCTTAGTAACATCATACCCAACTGATCAGTGGTTGCACAGTAAGTGCCATACTAGGCCGACTATAGCGCCGACTCGGTAGAGTAAAATAGATGCCGACTATAGTGTGGCTTAGTAGAGTAAAACAGGTACATATATATAGTTGCACAATAGGTGCCATACCCAGCCAACTATAGCGCGGCTCGGTAGAGTAAAATAGATAATGCATGCTACACTCATTGGAATCACACTTTGAACCCTTCGGAGTGGCGTTAGGTCAAAGAAGTAACATCAACATCAATCCTCCCATAGGAGGGTGTCACGACACAATTTAGGATTGTGACCGGCGCTTAGGAGCAAGTGCTCCCAAGTAAGCCTCATCGGAAATTTTACAGAAAATTGGACAGAGTTTTCCCTGTTTTTTGACCATCCCAAAACTTTCCTATCTCAAATCAACAACCAAACAACCTAATATTATACCAAACAATTGACAACTTGTCAATTAACCAATACAAGTCTCCACCATAGCTAAACCACCAACTAATCATTAGAAATACTAATTTATCTCCAACTTTGATAAATGAGAACAATACTCAACATAAGACTATAATAACAAAAAATACGCATGACACTAAAATAATGACTATGGAGCGACTCTAAGAGTTCAATGAAAAGACCATAACAATAAGTAAAATCTCTGCCCACGCGAACAAGTGTGAGGCTCACCGAGAAATATCAACCTATGCGCTCTAATTAACGAGATCCTCGCTTGCGTCAACTGCTATCTCTGTAAAAAAAATTTAGCGGGGAATGAGTCGCTAGCTTAGTGTGTAATAACACTTAACCACAACCGTTTTTATTCGGGGACAAGTCAAAAACATGCTAGTATCTCAAAGAGAAAATAACATAAAAATGCCCTTTCAGAAACAATAAATAATTTTCTGTCTCATCACGCTTTTCTTGTAGTAAAATATAATTAGCAATTCAATAATAAGCTCGGTAACCACTGTATAATATCAGTATTTAAATTTTTGGGAGGTTTCAATGAACGGATCATGTAATCGGTATAACTGTGGACTTCTTTACCAAAAGTCATATATAACGGTAGTCCCTACTCGAGGGAAATCAGTAACGGTATGCTAGTTCTACCTTCCCACTAGCCAGGGCTATAACGGTAATCAGTAATTGCAAGGTGCACCAGGTCTAACGAACCCACCGTTAGCTACGGGATCCTTCAATGTCTACTCCCATTTATACTTGTCTCTATAATCCGTATATACTCGTAGATACTATTTTAAAACAATATAGGGCATTTCAGTTCTTATCAAATCATATAATTTCCTTTCGATAACAGTAAATTCAAGTAACGGTAAAACAGATCTAGTAACGACAAAAATATTTAAAATCATGGTACTCATCTCAAATAACTATTTCGGTTTCATATCGAGTAAAAGACTTGTCCCACATGCAACTCAAAATAATAGGTAACATATTCATATTAAAAATCATGTGTAAATCACGCAAGTTATGAAAACACAAATTTCAGTAAGATTACTACTCACAGTACTTGTGCCGAAATTCCAAATGCTTCACCTCGAGCAATTCGTACAACTTTCTCCAATTCAATCTCAAATGATTTTTTCCAATTAAACTCTGCAAGTTGCCTTCCTAATCGTTAAGCTAACCGAAAATTTCGCTGGCGACGTCTGACCTTGCGTCGCTACAAGATCTTAGCAACCAAGACCTTATGCTCGCTGAAAATTTCCTCGATTATTTTCTAATCGGCAGGGATTTTGGGACTGGAGGAATTCGTTTCTGTTTACGGAAAGGCAGAAGAAGATGGAGGTTGCCAGCAGCCTTGAAGTTTTTTGGATATGGAGTTTGTGGGTTATTTCTACTGGTTCTAGACGACACGGCGAAGGAGATGGCCGATGGGCGGCTGCTGGGATTTTTCTTCTAGCCTCTAATGTCCAACCCCTAATCTCTCCTCTCTTTTTTCCCGTTTCCACCCAATTGTCTCCCCTGTTTTCTTTTTCTTTTTTTTTTCTTTTAAAATCCTACTAGGCTAAGGTCGTAAATCCCCTTTTTGTTTTAGTTTGACTAGGTTTTCTTCTTCTTGTCTTATTTTGTTTTATTAGTTTAATTTGTTCCTTTTTTTTCCTTTTTGTTTTGAACTTAAATTATTTTTTAAATGTCCAATATATCCTCACTTAAAATATTTGGGTATTACATCTTCCCCACCTTATGAAATTCGGCCCCCGAATTTAACTCAAATACGTACCTGTAAACTGAAATAAATAAGGATACTTGACTCGCATAGCATCTTCTATTTCCCATGTATCTTCTTCAACAGTATGATTTCTCCATAAAACTTTCACGAACACAATTTATTTTGACCGTAGTTTTGTTATCTGTCTATCAACAATTGCCATCGGCTCTTCCTCGTAAGACAACTTCTCATCAAGCGGTATAGTTGTTGCTTCCGGCACCTGAGATGAGTCTGATATACATTTTCTTAGCATTGAGATGTGAAACAATGGGGGAATAAAAGATAACTCAGGAGGAAGTGCCAAACGATAACCCACCGCTCCCACTCGGCCTAGTATCTCATACAGTCCTATAAACCTGGGGCTCAACTTACCTCTTTTTTTTTCTTCTTCACATTACACTTTTCATAAAGAAAACTCGTACGAACACTCTATCCTCAATTGTGAAAACTAAGTCACGTCTCCTTTTATCCGCTTAAGACATTTGTGTATTTTGAGTTGTGAGCAATTTGATCACTGGACCTTCTTAATAGCTTCTTGTACTAAGTCGGGCCCTAATAAGTTTGCCTCATCAGCTTCAAACCATCCGATAGGAGAACAACATCATATACTATACAAGGTTCCATACAGTGGCACTTAATTCTAGACTGAGAGTTGACATTTTAAGCAAATTCAACTTTAGATATATAAGTGTACATGCTACCTCAAAACTCAATATGTAAGCTCTCAGCATATCCTTCATGAACTATATAGTACGTTCAGAGTGCTTGTATGTCTGCTGATGAAATGTGGTATTAAGATATACTCGTGCGACTAATGTTTCTTGGGAAGAATTTCAAAATCGTGCAGTAATTTGTCATCTTATACCAGAAATGGTAGGCAATAGACCCTATAGAATTTGACAATTTCTATCCATGTGTCTTTGTGCATATTCATTCTCAGTGAGAGAAGTTTTGGTGACAAAGAAAGTGTACCTACTATGTAAGTCAATTTGTAATTTACCACATAATTATAACCTCTAATTGTTTCAAGAGTTTTGTCATAACATTCACTTTGATTCCATTCTATTCCCACTTTGAAATCTCGAGCTGTTGTAGTAGGCCTGATGAGTTGCAAATGGTTACACGGTAACAAGTCAATCAGTTAGAAACTAGGTTAAGGAAATCATCCATCTTTGTATTCCTACAAATACAATTTTCTTCTAATCATGGTACACCACACTAGACCCCAAATGTACGGGATATCTAGAGTTGTGAGCTCCTCAAAGATAAGTCGTCTTAACACATCTACATCTAGTACACATAACTGGTTACTTAGTCGAAGAATACAATTTCTGTCAATAGTCATATTCTTCCTTTACTAGCTAGGACCTCATCTCCATGTTTGCGTAATCGCTCGTCTTTATATTGAGTGGCCTTTAGCTTTACCAATGAAGACTTTTCTTGAATACAAGCCAACAAAAGCTATGAAACATTTTTTTTGTACTATTTAGCCTGTGCATATTCTTGACCAAAAGTCTCTTTGCATTAGATATATTTGCCAAATTACCCATGTTCTGTTTTTTTTTTTTTTTGGCATAAGCCATAACATTTATCTTTCGCGACCAATACAAATAGTACAATTATATCTTTAGTAGTTCGCTCCAACAGCATTGCTACATATTAATATCTCTGTTGGTTTTAAATGTACTTTAGGCTCTTGTTCTAGGTATAAATCTCATAGGTTTCTTCATATAAATAGTGTCTCTAAATCCTAAAAGGAAATTCCACTATGACCATCTCCAATTCACGAGTGGCATAATATGACTTGAGCTTATTCAATTTCCTTGAAACATACGCTATCACACGACCAATATACTTTAGAAAATATCCTAATCCTACCATCGAAGTATCACATAACATTGTGAATCCTCTAGAGCCTATTGGAATAAGCTAATATTGGTGTGATTGTCAAACATGCCCTGGGCTTATGGAATCTCGTTGTACATTCCTCCATCCACTGAAATTTAACGATTTTCTATGTTAACTTGGTGAGTGATGGTGATATTCTAGAGAAATCCTACACAAATGCCCATAGTAGCCTGTCAAGCCAAAAAAAAGTCAATCTCTGTAGGAGAAATGGGTCTCGGCCATTTAGGAAGTGCTTCTATCTTCTCAGAATGTACCATCTTTTCATTCTTAGATACAATGTGTCCTATGAATACCACCGAGTCTAGCAAAAGTTCACAATTGAAGAACTTGGTAAAACATTGATTTTCTTGCAGCGTCTTTAACGTATTTTTCAAGTGATTCTCGTGCTCTTCTTGGCTACGAGAATATACCAGAATATAATAAGTAAAAACTAAGATTTTTTTTTCCAAAATCAACTTGAACACCATATTCATTATATATATCAATGTAGCTGGAGCATTAGCCAGTCCAAAAGGCATCACAAGTAACTCCTAATGTATGTACCGAATTCTAGAGGCGGACTTCGAATTTTCTGTAGTTGATGCACATTCTTAGGGACCTATTCTCTTCTTCTTCTTTTTTAACAATAGTGGTGCACCCCATGGTGAAACTTTCGGTATGATAAAATCCTTATCCAGTGGGTCTCGCAATTGTGTATTCAGCTCTCAACTCTATTGGTGCCATATAATATGGTTTGCGTGTCCAGTATTTGAATCAATACCGAAGTCTATTTCTCATATTGGAGGTAGTCCTAGTAAATCCTTAGGAATACATTAGAGAATCTATCATTATGATTTTTTTTTCTCAAACTAAGTGTTTCTTCTCTTGTGCCCGTTGCCGTATCAATGAGACCAAAACAACCTTTCTTTTATAACCATTAAGCCTTCAAAATATATACTTTGCTCATCTCTAAAACCTATAATCCCATTTTTGGACAAAACTAGCTTTTAAAGTTCACAAAACTTAATAATCTTTCCATAATAATCTTAGGTAGCTTGGTAAGAAGATAATTAATCCATACCCATCAGTATGTTAGAGTCAACCATATCAAGTACAACTTGGTTAGCTAGGGTTTTTTACTCTTAACTTGAATCTTAAAAGCTTTAAACACATGTCTAACTACTATAGATTTTTCACATAAGTAGTAACCCAAAAAGGATCTCTTAATATCTCAAAATGTCCTTGATTTTTAGATCTTCGACTCTTATTAAAATCCATATTAAAAGATATTCTAATCTCTATCTTCTTATGTGAGTTCTTGCACGCCTATCATGTCCAACTTTTTAATCTTTCTAGTAAGTGCAACTGCTACAGAATAGGTTTAAGTCTTCATATACGCAGTTACTACCTTGTTTAAACAATTACCCAACCTTTTAACAAGCCTCTAAACTTAAGACGTTGCTTGCGTATCCAGCTGAGAAAGTTTGGTGTTATATGTAAGTATATAAATCCTCTAAATCAATTTCTTAAATGATCTAGTAGGCAAGACTAGTATAAATTTTTTAAATGGACTCTATTACGCATCTTACCAGGAAGCACCTCATATGGCACAATGAACCTTTCACTGGTCTTGTATACTACTTATGTAGCATTTCTTTCCTCTGAGATGGTTGCATGACCATTGGCGAAATTTGACGTCTTTGAAGTTTGAACCTCTAGCCAAATTCTATTATAAGATAATTGGTCCGAGCCATACACGAATAGAATAAGTAATGACAGATTTAGTTATTTAGCCCTAATCGCCACACGTACGGAGGAATAAGAAAGAAAGACAAGACACATCCTATCACGCTCTCGCAGAATCACGATATGGGAATGGCCGGCTACATAACCATAATTGAGATTCTACTACCGACGTGTGCTCCATTAGTCACAAGAATAACCTAGGGCTTTGATACCAACTTTGTCACGACCCAATTTAGGATTGTGACCCGCGCTTAGGAGCAAGTGCTCCCAAGTAAGCCTCATCGGAAATTTTACAGAAAATCGGACAGAGTTTCCCCTGTTTTTGGACCATCCCAAAAACTTTCCTGTCTCAAATCAACAACCAAACATCCTAATATTATACCAAACAATTGACAACTTGTCAATTAACCAATACAAGTCTCCACCATAACTAAACCACCAATTAACCATTAAAAATACTAATTTATCTCCAACTTTGATAAATGAGAACGATACTCAACATAAGACTATAATAACCAAAAATATGCATGACACTAAAATAATGACTATGGAGCGACTCTAAGAGTTCAATGAAAAGACTATAACAATAAGTAAAATCTCAGCCCACACGAACAAGTGCGAGGCTCATCGAGAAATATCAACCTGTGCGCTCTAATTAACGAGATCCTCGCCTGCGTCAACTTCTGTCTCTGTAAAAAAATTTAGTGGGGAATGAGTCGCCAGCTCAGTGAGTAATAACACTTAACCACAATCGTTTTTATTCCGGGACAAGTCAGAAACATGCTAGTATCTCAAAGAGAAATTAACATAAAAATGCCCTTTCAGAAACAATAAATAATTTTCAGTGTCATCACGTTTTTCTTGTAGTAAAATATAATTAACAATTCAATAATAAGCTCGGTAACCACTGTATAATATCGGTATTCACATTTTTGGGAGGTTTCAATGAACGGATCATGTAATCGGTATAACTGTGGACTTCTTTACCAGAAGTCATATATAACGGTAGTCCCTACTCGAGGAAAATCGTTAACGGTATGCTAGTTCTACCTTCCCACTAGCCAGGGCTATTACGGTAATCAGTAATTATAAGATGCACCAAGTCTAACGAACCCGCCGTTAGCTACGGGGTCCTTCAATGTTTACTCCCATTTATACTTGTCTCTGTAATCCGTATATACTCGTAGAAACTATTTTAAAAATAATATAGGGCATTTCAGTTCTTATCAAATCATATAATTTCTTTTCGATAACAGTAAATTCAAGTAACAGTAAAACAGATCTAGTGACAGTGAAAATATTTAAAATCATGGTACTCATCTCAAATAACTATTTCGGTTTCATATCGAGTAAAAGACTTGTCCCACATGCAACTCAAAATAATAGGTAACATATTTATATTAAAAATCATGTGTAAATCACGCAAGTTATGAAAACACAAATTTCAGTGAGATTACTACTCATAGTACTCGTGCCGAAATTCCAAATGCTTCACCTCGAGCAATTCGTACAACTTTCTCCAATTCAATCTCAAATGATTTTTTCCAATTAAACTCTACAAGTTGCCTTCCTAATCGTTAAGCTAACCGAAAAGTTCGCCGGCGACCTCTGACCTTGCCTCGCTACCAGATCTAAGCAACCAAGACCTTATGCTCGCTGAAAATTTCCTCGATTATTTTCTAATCGGCCGGGACTTTGGGAATGGAGGAATTCGTTTCTGTTTACGGAAAGGCAGAAGAAGATGGAGGTTGCCAGCAACCTTGAAGTTTTTTGGATATGGAGTTTGTGGGTTATTTCTACTGGTTCTAGACGACACGGCAAAGGAGATGGCCGATGGGCGGCTGCTGGGATTTTTCTTCTAGCCTCTAATGTCCAAACCCTAATCTCTCCTCTGTTTTTTCCCGTTTCCACCCAATTGTCTCCCCTGTTTTTTTTTTTTTTTTATTTCTTTTAAAATCCTACTAGGCTAAGGTCGCAAATCCCCTTTTTGTTTTAGTTTGACTAGGTTTTCTTCTTTTTGTTTTATTTTGTTTTATTAGTTTAATTTGTTCCTTTATTTTTCCTCTTTGTTTTGGACTTAAATTATTTTCTAAATGTCCAATATATCCTCACTTAAAATATTGGGGTATTACAGAGGGGAAACAATATAAGTACTACTACCTTCTAAGAGTACAGTATCTTTGGAGGCTCGTTCATTGCATTATGTACAATCAGAGTCCTGCAAAAGAAGGAAAGGGACAGTCTCACATACCTTGCATATACTGCCCAATCTCAAGCTATGAAAATGCCACGTCTCCTTAGTCTACAATAAGAGAAATGACACTATCGTTATCGTTTAAGCATCGTAATTATTATGTATCAACCGTAACCTATTTTACGATGAAACGGACAGCACCTCCCCTATTTATATGACTTCCCACAAGTTAAAACAATCAGCAAACAACCCAAACTACATCAATAATAATCATCTTGAGCCTCCCAAAACAGTCCACCAACCAACAACATACTAGCAAGCCTTCCGACATACATCTCACAAGTTCTAGCTTCAACGACTTAGCCGTAACTTGGATAATCTTAAATACATGTATCGTAAGAGGTTACTTACCTTTAAACAGGATAAGCAACTTCAATTTGACCTTAATTGACCACGAAATATCTCTCCAATGTTGCCACAAGTACAAGGAAGCGAAGCTAGCAATCAAATAGGGTTTTTCGACACTAGAATCACTTTAGAAGACTTGAACTCACCTAATGTTGATATTAAAACTTGAAGGAGTTTTTTGCAGAACACAACCAACTTAAAACAATCTCCCACATGAGCTGGAACAACACAAAAATCAGCAACAACAAGAAGAATAAGGAACTTACAAGCACCACGGGATTCCCGACACTTGATTTGTGTTGTTTGCCCTTTGTTTTAGTCTTGGATCATGAGAGAACCTTGAGAGGGTGTTCTTAGGGTTCTAAGGTCTGAATATACTGAAAACTAATGACTTAAAACGGGGTTGAGGCGTGTTATATATATCCATATGTCTTAAACCGCCTATGTGGGCCCCATAGAGAGGCGCTTGGCACAGTCTCGCGAACGTATCGACAAACGATTTAATGTGTTAGAAATAGACTCATATATCTTCAGTTTGGTGGGTAGATCACCCCGTAATTCCAAGTAAATTGGGAGAAAAGCTTAGTGACATTTGACCTAAAGTATGAGTAAAATTATGAACGTAAGTTGCGACAACTTTTGTTTCATAACTCGTTTGAATTCAAGACTTATGAAATGGGTATTATATGATTCAAGTACCTAAAAACATAACCTCTTGGTACTATTAATCACCTCTAGATTTACCCGAAAATACGAGTCACAACATCCTTGATTCGTTTAACTTCTAGTACTTGTTAACCATTCTTGTATACCCTTGTATCATTTTAGACCAATAGGACTAAATTCTTATCATCTCAAAAATAATCTCTTCTCGCACCTACGTAGACTAACTTACGGCATAAGCTAACATATGCAAATATGGGTTGTAACAAGTTTGAATGAAGAGTGATTGAACATGAATGTTAAGATAATAGTTTATATACAAAGGGTGTGAAATAAGAATGTGAAAATAAATTCGATGACTTGGTAAAGGTAAAGAAAATGTGTAATAACAAGTAGAGTATTTATAAATTTAACTAAATAAATTGTAGTTAAATAATGTACCTCAAAAAATTTAATTTGTGTCCAAAGTAACTATTTTGAGTGAGAGGTTAATGTAAAAGAAAAGAAAAACTTTCTTTAATGTCGTTGGCCAAAAGCAGGAAAGAATTACATTTTGAAAATCGGTGCACACCTAAAGAGAAGAACTCGGTATTTTGAAGGGTAGGTTAAGTGAAAAGTGGACAATGTATGTATTTTACTAAAGTACAAAATGTAATAAGGAATAATAAACAATAAACAAGATGAGGTTAAATGATATACAAGAACTATGTCTTACACTTTAATTTAATAAATATAGTATGAAAGAATTTCGTTTTGAAATGAATGAACCTGTATAGGAAGTTGGTTAACAACAACAATAACAGCCCAGTGAAATCCCAAAAGTGGGGTCTGGGAAGAGTAGGATGTTCGCAACATTACCCCTACCCTTGAAGGGCAGAGAGACTGTTTCTGATAGATCCTCGGCTAAAGAAGATGGAAGAAGCGTTTATAGCAATTCATAGCAAGACAATATATTAGGAAAATAAATTGAAGATAGCAATAAAGAATATGAAAGAAGTACTTATAGCAAGTAATAGCAAGACAATCTATTCAGAGAAACTAAGCCCGAGGTCTGATAGCAATAGAGAATATGAAAGGAGCACTGATAGCAAGCAAAGGAAGTACTGGTAAGGGTACCATACTAACACTAACACTAATGAACTACTGGAGACAAAGGGAAATGCACGACTACCTACTAACCTTCTATCCTAATCCTCAACCGCCACACCCTCCTATCTAGGGTCATGTCCCCGGTTAGCTCAAGCTGCGCCATGCCCTTCGCCTGATCACCTCTCCCCAAGACTTATTTGACCTACATCTGCCCTTCCTCTTACCCCCCAAGGCCAACCTCTCACAACTCCTAACTGGGGCATCTGTGCTTCTCCTCTTAACATGTCCGAACCATCTCAGTCTCGCCTCTCACATCTTTTCTTCCACAGTGGCCACTACCACCTTGTCCCAAATAACTTCATTCCTAATTCTATTAACCTAGTATGCCCACACATCTATCTCAATATCCTCATTTCAGCTACTTTCATCTTGTGGACGTGGAAGTTCTTGACTGGCCAACACTATGCCTCATACAACAAAGATGGTTAAAAAAATGAAAATATAAGTAAATATGTAGTGATAAGTAGAATATTCGTAAATTGAGTAAATGAATATTAATTAAAGAATACATTTGAAAATAATTTGATTGATGTTCAAAGATTAACCATTTAAGTGAGAATCTAAATTATATGTATAAAAAAGATTTACTTTAAATGATTGACCAAAGGTGAAAAAAGAATAATCTTTGAACAGCCTTAACATATAATGAATAAAGTAAAAGAATTAATTTGCTGAGTAGAGAATGAATGTGGTATAAGAAAATGTGTCAAAATGTTTGTGACATTGAAGATTATCCCATCAATACAAAAGATATTGGCGCTAAAAAATGACTTATCATTCAATGAGTAACTAAAAACCATCTCTAGAGTCATGGTCTTGAAACAAAAACTATGTGAGTCAAGCCCAAATGACTACAAAGCCCAAGTCTCTCAAAGAATAGTATAATAATTCAAGTACAACTTCTTTACAAATTATGTGTCAATTAAAAAATCAATTTAAATAAAAAGTGGCTCGAAAAGGTGCTCATATAATTTTAAGACAAAGACAAATTATTTATTTTATTTTTTTAAAAGAAGATGACATGTTTTCATTTTTATGTATATAACTAATTTAATTAGTTAGATATACACCGATTCTAAATTAATTAACCTTGTTAGAAAATATATTCCACATCCCATACATATTTCAAGAATTACTTAACACACAATATTGCAAAATTAATCCGATTATTAACTAGATGCAATTCCCTAAGTGTTCGGCAAATAGATAAAACTCAAAGCAAGCAAGCAAATACAATATATATCTACTACTTTACTATTCTTTAACATTTTGGGTATATCCAAGAACGGGAAGTACGAAGCTGGACTTTGACGGGGTAGGTTTCATCTTCGAGTGTTGTCTTCCGAAAGAGACTCCATACGATAACACCTCGCAAGATAAGAGAAATAAAAGTGTTAATAAAATAACATAAGGGGAAATAAATTAAACAACATGTTTTTTTTAAATGGTTTTTGGTTTTAAAATCTTTTTACAAATTTTTTTTTGGAAAACGGTTTTTGAAAATAGTTTAAAAATATTATAGGAGGCTCAGATGTGTGTTTTTGGATTTCCGACTAGACAAAAGAACAGGAACTACCTTGGTTGCAACCACGGTGGCCGATTGTGTCACCCTCCAAAGGTTTTATTGGTTCATCGCGTCCTCACTTTTATTTTTTGAGGTTTATCATCATCGCCTAGTAAAAAATATTTCCCAACACGGAGGGACCAACACAACGGATAATGTAGTATATTGTTCACTGTCAAATTATGTCAATGTTTCGGGGGCTTCAAGTGTAGTATCACATACACATCAGTAATGTTTAATCTGGTCAAAATGAAATCGATAGTGTTCAAGAAATAGGGTCAAGGCAGTGGTCAAACTAAACACACAGAGAGCTAGAGAACCACAACGGTAACAACACCACAGTACAGAGGCAACAAATACAAAACAAAGAGGGACAACCGAATAATAGGAAATCCTAACATTTGAAAAGTAGGACAATTATCAATAAATTATTTTGAAGTTTTAGAAAAGATGCACAAAAATTATAGTACTTAACTAATTGCAATAAAATGATAAAAGTAGCTATATTTTGTGAAAAATAGGGATAATTATCAATAAATTACATTAAAGCTAAATAATATGCAATAGAGTACATTTTATCAGTTTTTAGGAAGCCTCCATAATTTACTTTTAAATACGGAGGGTCAAAATTGAGTGTCAACCGTTGCCCCTCTTTGACCGAAGGTGATGTAAGAGTCTTCGGGCAAAGATATTGACGTAATACTCGAATTGGACCTGGCATGACAGAACGGGAACGGAGAGATTTTGAAGATTATGACCGAACTCTGGTATCTGAGTTGCCTACATATCTCAGTTTGCACGAGAATCAGATCGTGTGTTGTTCTGGAATGCATTTGAGTACTACTTATGAATCGTAGCCTCATGGAGTAGAAGACGTAGATGTTCGAGGACGAAAAGGTTTGTGTGATATCGACATTGCTTCCAAGATTGCCACGGTATCGTACTGTGGTGACATTGGGACGTGGATATTGGATGATAGGTGGATTGGTTTGGATAGATTTTGATGTGGATGTTGCCAGGCTCTGTGTTGAGTTTTCCTACATATCTCGAATATAACGAGAATCCGACTGATTGTAGTTCGAGAAGGGGATGGGATGAGTTTATTTGATTTTTGACTTTAAAAATTGGCTAAGCATCATGCTGTGATGTGTTTTATTTTAACTATGGGGGTTTCATTGCCTATACACCCCATGTCAACGGGACGTAACATGAATGATACTTGGGAACATGCCGTCGATTGCTGTTTGAAAGCTCGACGTCCGTCCTCAAAATCTACCTTAATGTATTTATTAGAAGATAATTCCACATTATATTGCGTCTTTGATCAGTTGTCACGACCCGGATTTCCCACCCTCGGGAGTCGTGATGGCGCCTACTAGTAAAAGCTAGGCAAGCCAGTCAATCGGATTATTTACCATTTTTCTATTTACGGATTTATTACATCACAATGACATCAACTGGATAACAGTAATTCAACAAACAAAATGGATGCAAATTTCATTCTTTACGAAATATCGCCGATAAACTATCCGCAACAGACTACCCAAGATCTGGTGTCACAGTTTCACAGATGGCTTAAGACTACTACAAACAAGGTTCTGAAGAAATAACAAAATACTGTTTCTGGACTACATAGAAGAAACAGATACAAGAAATGAACAGGGGACTCCAAGATCCGCGGGCGTTTGCAGATCTACCTTGGGTCGCCTGAAAATCAGAGGTTGGGAGCTTCCTACTGTTCGAAGCCTGCGGTACAAGGATCTGCACAAAAGAGTGAAGAGTGTAGTATTAGCATAACCGACCCCATGTGCTGGTAAGTGCCAGGCCTAACCCCGGCGAGGTAGTGACGAGGCTAGGACCAGATTCCAGATAAATCTGTACAGTTATAAACATATATGTATCTACAGCAGAAAATAGAAATACATAAACAATTTAAACAGGGGAAAGAAAACATACATCGGAATAGCAGACAAATAAAGCGAAACGAATCATCAATGAATAAGAAAGAAAACTGCAATTCAGCCTTTAACACAAATAAAATGAAGTACAAGCCACCTTCAACTCTAGTAACCTCTTGTTGCAGGCGTGCAACCCGTACCCACTTACAGTAACCTCTTGTGGCAGGCGTGCCACCCGCTCCCACATATATCACATCTCGTGGCAGGCGTGCCACCCGCTCCCACTTACAATATATATCCTGTTGTAGGCGTACCACCCGCTCCCACTTACATTACATCTCGTGGCAGGCGTGCCACCCGTTCCCACTTATATTGTATCCTGTGGCAGGCGTGCCACCCGCTCCCACTTTCATCATCACAACACCACAAGAAGTCCCGACAAGGGAACAAAGCAACATAACAACTTCCCAGCAGGGAACAAATAACATCAAAACAATCATCTTGGCCAGGGGGATTCAGCTATAACCAAACCAAACTTGACTCCTATTTAGCTCAATCAATGTCAGTACTCAATTACAGTCAAAATTCTACAATTAACCTCCCAACCCAATTATCATTTTATAAAATCTAGACACGAATCTACTAATGTGACACTGGACCCTTTAAACTCCTACGAACTCCTTAGACACTACCCATAATTTTGACACTGGACCCCTTTTAACCCCTAACAATCCTTACTTAACTAGTCTAGTTGACCATCAACTTTATGCCGAATAAAAGAAGGCTAGAACTATAACCAAAAGGAACAACTAAAATGAAGAAACCTTGTGGTAGGCGTACCACCCGCCCTCAATTCACAATATCTTGTGGCAGGCGTGCCACCCGCTCCCACGTACAGTATATCATAACACAATCAAGGATAATATTTAGCAATTCGTAACAATAGTCACACAACAATTATTCATATACGACCCACAGTCATGCGTGACACCAACGTATAGACACTCGTCACCATGCCTTACGTTGTTCTCAACAAGGAGCAATTTAGCAGATAAGACACGATTTCTAATCCCTCGAGCTAAGGTTAGAACAACCACTTACCTTGCTTTGTAACAACTTCCTAGACTTCCAACAATTCTTCGAGCCCAACCTTTTATGGGTGCTCACAAACTCTAGGTGGACATAATTTGCGGCTATTTCCCGGCGAGTTGCAGCTAGGTCTCGGTGGGTTTAAATGGGGAGAGCTGGGCTGGTAATTGGGGGTTGATAACTATATTTTTGGATGTGTTTTCACGGATTTTGGGGCTTTTTTGAGGTGATTTTTTAGGTTGATTTGTTGGGGTTTGAGGGTGTTTTGGAGAGGTTTCTGAGGTAGTGACGAAATAAGGGGGGTTTTGCATGTTAGGGTTCCTGGTCCCTATTTATAGTGGGTCAAAATTCGGAACAAAAATAAAACTTTTAGGTGTTAAAAATGCGATCGCATTCTCGTCGCATACACAACATGCGGTTCGCATTTGGACCGCATTTCCGACATGGCATTTGGCCCAGGAATCTGTCTCAATCTGCGATTTCGTTGTGAGATTTGCGGTCCGCATTTTAGAAATGCGACCGCATTTCTCACTGCATTTTTGACATAAAATTTTGTCCCATACTCTGTCCCAATCTGCGACATAGGCGGTGAAATTTGCAGTCCGCATTTCAGATAGCATTTCCGTCATGAATCTTTGCCAAGAAATCTGTCTAAGTATGTGATGCTCGTGTAAGATATGCGGTCCGCATTGTTAGAAATACGACCGCATATCCTGCATTACTTACCTTTTCAAACTTTTTTCTTAATTATTAGCTTCTTATACCTCATACCCTGCAAGAATGTTAAGACTACATAATCACAAGGAGGGATTTGCGCTTAAAACCAGCCAAATCTAAACAATTAGTATCATATGTGTTTCTACGGCATTTCGGGTCGTTACATTCTCCCCCTCTAAGACAACTATTCGTCCTCGAACGAGCAGGATAAAGAAGTACCTGACTCGGGGAAAAGATGTGGATAACGGCTCCGCATATCGGACTCGGACTCCCAGGTCGATGCCTCAGCAGGCTGACCTCTCCACTGAACACGAACCGAAGGGAAACTCTTCGACCTCAGCTGATGAACTTGCCGGTCTAGAATGGCTACCGGCTCCTCCTCATAAGACAAGTCCTTGTCCAACTAAACGGTGCTGAAATCTAGCACGTGAGTTGGATCGCCGTGATATTTTCGGAGCATGGACACATGAAAAACTGGATGCACAGCTGATAAGCTCGGCGGCAATGCAAGTCTATAAGCCACCTCCCCCACTCGATAAAGAATTTCGAACGGACCAATGAACCTAGGGCGCCCTTCTTCCCAAATCTCATCACGCCCTTCATAGGCGACACCCGGAGTAATACCCGCTCACCAACCATAAAAGACATATCTCGTGCCGTGCAATCTGCATAGCTCTTCTGCCTGGACTGAGCTGTACGAAGCCTTTCCTGAATGATCTTGACCTTGTTCAAGGCCTCATGAACCAGATTTGTGCCTAACAATCGAGCCTCTCCCGGCTCAAACCACCCAACCGAAGTTCGACACCGCCTACCATATAAAGCCTCAAAAGGAGCCATCTGAATGCTCGACTGGTAGCTGTTATTGTAGGCGAACTCTGCTAATGGCAAAAACTGGTCCCACGAACCTCCAAAGTCAATAACACAAGCTCGGAGCATATCCTCCAATATCTGAACAGTCCGCTCGGATTGTCCATCCGTCTGAGGATGAAACACTGTGCTTAATTCAACCTGGGTTCCCAACTCCCGCTGGACCGCCCTCCAAAAATGCGAAGTAAACTGCATACCCCGGTCTGAAATAATAGATACCGACACACCATGAAGGCGAACAATTTCCCGGATATAGATCTCGGCCAACCTCTCGGACGAATAGAAGGCCGCCACAGAGATGAAATGTGCTGACTGGGTCAGCCTGTCAACAATGACCCAAATTGCGTCGAACTTCTTCCGGGTCTACGGAAGTCCAACAACGAAATCCATAGTGATCCGTTCCCACTTCCACTCGGGGAGTTCAATTCTCTGGAACAGTCCACCAGGTCGCTGATGCTCGCACTTAACCTGCTGAAAATTCAAACACCGAGCCACGTACGCAACTATATCCTTCTTCATTTTACGCCACCAATAATGCTGTCGCAAATCCTGATACATCTTTGCAGCGCCCGGATGAATAGAATACCTGGAGCTATGGGCCTCTTTCAAAATCAACTCCCGAAGTCCCTCTACATTGGGCACGCAAACTCGACCCTGTAATCTCAAAATTCCATCATCACCTAAGGTGACCTGCTTGGCACCTCCTCACAGCAACGTGTCCCTAAGGACACACAAATGGGGATCATCAAACTGTCGATCACGTATTCGTTCCGACAGTGAAGAATGAGTGATCTGTAAGCTAATACCCGATTAGGCTCAGAAATATCCAATCTCACAAATCGATTGGCCAAAGTCTGAATGTCCAAAGCAAGTGGTCTTTTACGGACCGGAATATAAGCAAGACTGCCCATACTCGCCAACTTTCTACTCAAAGCATCGGCCACCACATTGGCCTTTCTCGGGTGGTATAAGATAGTGTCATCATAGTCCTTTAACAACTCCAACCACCTCCTCTGCCTCAAATTTAACTCCTTTTGCTTGAAAAGATATTGAAGACTCTTATGATCCGTGAACACTTCACACGGCACGCCATATAAGTAGTGCCTCCAAATCTTCAAGGCGTGAATTATGGCTGCCAATTCTAAATCATGCACCGGATAGTTCTTCTCATGAATCTTCAACTGCCTCGAAGCATAGGCAATGACCTTGCCCTCTTGTATTAACATTGCACCAAGCCCAATACGAGAGGCATCACAATAAACTGTGTAAGGCCCTGAGCCTGTGGGCAAAACTAGCACTGGTGCCGTGGTCAAAGCTGTCTTGAGCTTCTGAAAGCTCGCCTCACACTCATCCGACCACCTGAACTGGGCGCCCTTCTGGGTCAACTTAGTCATCGGGGCTGCAATAGATGAAAACCCCTGCACGAACCGACGATAGTAGCCTGCCAGTCCCAAGAAACTCCAGATCTCTATAATTGACGCCGGCCTAGGCCAGTCCTTGACTGTCTCAATCTTCTTTGTATCAACCTGAATACCCTCTGCCGATACAATATGACCCATAAATGTAACCGAACTCCACCAGAATTCACATTTCGAAAACTTAGCATACAACCGACTATCCCTCAGAGTCTGAAGAACCACTCTGAGATGCTGTTCATGCTCCTCCTGGCTGCGGGAATATACCAGAATGTCGTCGATGAAGACTATCACGAATGAGTCCAGATAAGGTCTGAACACTCGGTTCATCAAATCCATAAAAGCTGCTGGGGCATTCCTCAACCCGAAGGACATAACCAAGAATTCATAATGCCCGTACCGAGTACGGAAAGCTGTCTTAGGAACATCGGATTCCCTAATCTTCAACTGATGGTAGCCGGACCTCAAATCAATCTTTGAAAATACCTTGGCACCCTGGAGCTGATCAAAGAAATCATCGATCCTTGGCAATGGATACTTATTCTTGATTGTGACCTTGTTCAATTGTCGGTAATCGATGCACATTCTCATTGACCCGTCCTTCTTTTTAACAAACAACACCGGCGCACCCCAAGGTGAAACACTAGGCCTAATGAAACCCTTCTCGAGCAAGTCTTGCAACTGCTCTTTCAATTCTTTTAACTCTGGCGGGGCCATGCGGTACAGCGAGACAGAAATGGATTGAGTGCCCGAAGCCACATCAATGCAAAAGTCAATATCCCTATCGGGTGGCATCCCCGGCAGGTCGGATGGGAAAACCTCAGGAAACTCGCGAACCACGGGAACAGACTCAATAGAGAGGACCTCAGCACTGGAATCACGAACATGAGCCAGATAATCCAAACACCCCTTCTCGACCATACATTGAGCCTTCACATAAGAGATAATGCTACGGGTGGAATGACCAGGAGTCCCCTTCCACTCCAAATGGGGCATACCCGGTAAAGCTAAGGTCACAGTCTTGGCATGGCAGTCCAGGATGGCGTGGTAAGGTGATAACCAGTCCATCCCCAATATGACATCAAAATCAACCATGTCTAAAAGCTATAAGTCTACACGGGTCTCAACACCCCCAATCACTACAACACAGGAATGATGGACTCGATCTACCACAATAGAATCACTCACCGGGGTAGACACATAAACAGGAACACCCAGTGAGTCGCTAGGCATGGCCAGATATGGTGCAAAATAAGATGAGACATACGAGTAGGTAGACCTTGGATCAAATAATGCCGAAGCATCGTTATCACAGACTAGAACCGTACCTGTGATCACTGCATCCGAAGCCTCTACCTCGGGCCGGGCTGGGAAGCATAACATTGGGGCTGAGCCCCACCACCCTGAGCCACATCTCTAGGACGGCCTGCTGCTGGCTGGCCCCCACCTCTGCCGACCTGAGCTCCACCTCCAGTACCTCTACCTCTACCTCTAGCACCTCTACCCCCACCTCTAGCTGGCTGGGCTGGTTGCAGAACATCTGGTGCCTGTGTCATAGCACGAGAATCCTGGTGTGGAGAATTGCTTAAGGCACGACGGCAATACCTAGCAATGTGCCTCGTGTTGCCACACATGTAACAAGCCCTAGGCTGCCGACTCTGGAAACTCTGCAGCAGTTGTGCACTGATAGACTGCTTATCGGGATACTGCATATGAGAACCGCGGTTACCTGAAGCACTGTGAGAAACCTGGAGAGCTGACTGAAAGGGCCTCGGAGCATGGCCTCTACCATATGAATCTCTGCTTCCACACGAAGTACCAATGAATCTGCCTGAATGACAGGGTCTCTTATCCGACCCATGACCACCTCCATGTGATAGAACCATCTCGACTTTGCGGGCCACATTGACCGCCTCCTGGAAGGTAATCTCACTTCCAGTCTCCCTAGCCATCTGAAGGTGAATCGGCTGAATGAGACCGTCAATAAATCTCCTCATCCTCTCCCTCTCTGTAGGGAGTATGATGAGAGCATGCCGAGCCAAATCGATGAACCTGGACTCATACTGGGTAACTGTCATGGATCCATGTCGAAGGCGCTCAAACTGCCTCCGATAAGCCTCTCTCTTAGTGACGGGGAGAAACTTCTCCAGAAACAACTCTGTAAACTGCTCCCAAGTCAAAAATGGTAGACCGGCTGGTCTAGTCAAGCAATAATCCCTCCACCAAGTCTTGGCGGATCCAGACATGCGAAATGCTGCAAAATCTACCCCGTTGGTCTCAACAATACTCATATTCTTGAGGACCTCGTGGCAGCTGTATAGGAAGTCCTGGGGATCCTCCGAAGAAGCACCGCTGAAGGTAGTAGTGAAGAGCTTGGTGAACCTATCCAGTCTCCACAAAGCATCGGCGGACATGGCCGCCCCATTGCCGGCCTGAGCTACTGCTCCCGGCTGAACTGTCATAGCTGGCTGAACTGCCGGGACCTGAGCCTGGGGAGCTACTTGCTCCGGAGTACGAGTAGCAGTAGTCTGAGCCCCTTCTCCAGCATGAGGAGTGGCTGGTGCTGCAGGAAGCAAGGCCGCTCGGGTGACATTTTCCATGAGGCCCACCAACCGGACCAAAGCGTCCTGAAGAACTGGGGTAGCAATAAACCCCTCTGGGACCTGAGCTGGGCCCACCGGAACTGCTAGGGCCGGAACCTCCTCGTCAAGATCAATCTGAGGTTCCTCCACTGGTGCTGCTGTAGGAGGCTGAGTCTTGCCCCTACCTCGACCCCTAGCACGACCTCGGCATCACCCTCTGCCCCGCGTGGGAGCTGTTGCTGGGGGCTCGGGCTGCGGAGCGGTAGATGAGGAAGCGCGTGTTCTCGCCATCTGTGAAAGAACAGAGTAGGAATCCAATTAGCATTTGAGAGGCAAACCGCACGACAAGAATGAACAAACGTGAAATTCTTCCTGACTCGGTAGCCTCTGGGGATAAATACAAATGTCTCCGTACCAATCCCTCAGACTCTACCGAGTTTGTCTGTGAACTATGAGGCCTATGTAAACCTAGGGCTCTGATACCAACCTGTCACGACCCGGATTTCCCACCTTCGGGATTCAGTTATGGCGCCTACTAGTGAAATCTTGGCAAGCCAGTCAATCGAATTATTTACCATTTTTCTATTTACGGATTTATTACATCATAATGACATCAACTGGATAACAGTAATTCAACAAACAAAATGGATGCAAATTTTATTCTTTACGAAATATCGCCGATAAAATATACGCAACAGACTACCCAAGATCTGGTGTCACAGTTTCACAGACGGTTTAAGAGGACTACAAACAAGGTTCTGAAGAAATAACAAAATACTGTTTCTGGACTACATAGAAGAAACAGATACAAGAAATGAACAGGGGACTCCAAGATCCGCGGGCGTTTGCAGATCTACCTTGGGTTGCCTGAAAATCAGAGGTTGGGAGCTTCCTACTGTTCGAAGCCTGCGGTACAAGGATCTGCACAAAAGAGTGAAGAGTGTAGTATTAGCATAACTGACCCCATGTGCTGGTAAGTGCCAGGCCTAACCCCGGCGAGGTAGTGACAAGGCTAGGACCAGACTCCAGATAAACCTGTACAGTTATAAACATATATGTATCTACAGTAGAAAATAGAAATACATAAACAATTTAAACGGGGGAAAGAAAACATACATCGGAATAGCAGACAAATAAAGCGAAACGAATCATCAATGAATAAAAAAGAAAACTGCAATTCAGCCTTTAACACAAATGAAATGAAGTACAAGCCACCTTCACCTCCAGTAACCTCTTGTTGCAGGCGTGCAACCCGTGCCCACTTACAGTAACCTCTTGTGGCAAGCGTGCCACCCGCTTCCACATATATCACATCTCGTGGCAGGCGTGCCCCCCGCTCCCACTTACAATATATATCCTGTGGTAGGCGTACCACGCGCTCCCACTTACATAATATCTCGTGGCAGGCGTGCCACCCGCTCCCACTTACAATATATCTTGTTGTAGGCGTACCAGCCTCTCCCACTTACATTACATCTCATGGCAGGCGTGCCACCCGTTCCCACTTATATTGTATCCTGTGGCAGGCGTGCCACCCGCTCCCACTTTCATCATCACAACAATCACAAGAAGTCCCCGCAAGGGAACAAAGCAACATAACAACTTCCCAGCGAGGGAACAAATAACATCAAAACAATCATCCTGGCCAGGGGGATTCAGATATAACCAAAACAAACTTGACTCCTACGTAGCTCAATCAATGTCATTACTCAACTATAGTCAAAATTCTACAATTAACCTCCCAACCCAATTATCATTTTATTAAATCTAGACACGACTCTACTAATGTGACACTGGACCCTTTAAACTCCTACGAACTCCTTAGACACTACCCGCAATTTTGACACTGGACCCCTTTTGACTCCTAACAATCCTTACTCAACTAGTCTAGTTAACCATCAACTTTATGCCGAATAAAAGAAGGCTACAACCATAACCAAAAGGAACAACTAAAATGAAGAAACCTTGTAGTAGGCATACCACCCGCCCTCAATTCACAATATCTTGTAGCAGGCGTGCCACCCGCTCCCACTTACAGTATATCATAACAAAATCAAGGATAATATTCAGCAATTCGTAACAATAGTCACACAACAATTATCCATATATGACCCGCAGTCATGCGTGACACCAACGTATAGAAACTCGTTACCATGCCTTACGTTGTTCTCAACAAGGAGCAATTTAGCAGATAAGACAAGATTTCTAATCCCTCAAGCTAAGGTTAAAACAACCACTTACCTTGCTTTGTAACAACTTCCTAGACTTCCAACAATTCTTCGAGCCCAACCTTTTATGGGTGCTCACGAACTCTAGGTGGACACAATTTGGGGCTATTTCCCGGCGAGTTGCAGCTGGTTCTTGGTGGGTTTAAATGGGGAGAGCTGGGCTGGTAATTGGGGGTTGATAACTATATTTTTGGATGTGTTTTCATGGTTTTAGGGCTTTTTCGAGGTGATTTTTGAGGTTGATTTGTTGGGGTTTTAGGGTGTTTTGGAGAGGTTTCTGAGGTAGTGACGAAATAAGGGGGGTTTTGCATGTTAGGGTTCCTGGTCCCTATTTATAGTGGGTCAAAATTCAGAACAAAAATAAAACTTTCAGGTGTTAAAAATGCGATCGCATTCTCGTCGCATACACAACATGCGGTCCGCATTTGGACCGCATTTTCGACATGGCATTTGGCCCAGAAATCTGTCTCATTCTGCGATTTCGTTGTGAGATTTGCGGTCCACATTTTAGAAATACGACCGCATTTCTCATCGCATTTTCGACGTAAAAGTTTGTCTAGTACTCTGTCCCAATCTACGACACAGGCGGTGAAACTTGCGGTCCACATTTCAGACAGCTTTTCCATCATGAATCTTTGCCCAGAAATCTGTCTAACTATGCGATGCCCGTGTAAGATATGCGGTCCGCATTGTTAGAAATGCAACCGCATATCCTGCATTACTTACCTTTTCGAACTTTTTTTTTAATTATTAGCTTCTTACACCTCATACCCTGCAAGAATGTTAAGACTACATAATCACAAGGAGGGATTTGCGCTTAAAACCAGCCAAATCTAAACAATTAGTATCATATGTGTTTCTACGGCATTTCGGGTCGTTACATTAGTAGAGTTGACGAGGTCTTGACTATGCTTCTGTTTGACTTGGTAAGGATGGATTGTAAAGGCTGAACGAAATAGGGTCCCAATTAGAACTCTAATTTGGGTGTGTACGGTCCAAAGTGATAAGAGCACTTTATTTGAGGAAACCCGGGCTGTGCACTGATACGAAGCAATAGTGGAGCACTGGAATGAAAAAAAGAAAATTTGGGTTGTGTACCGATCCGAAGCGATATCACAGCACTTGAAGAAACAAGGAAACCCGTGCTGTGTATCGCTCCGAAGTGATATCGGAGCATCTATATGTAAAACAGGGTGGTAGTTAGAGTTTTGAAGTGATATCGCAATATTTTAAATCTAAAATACCCATATTCAAAGGTGGGTGCCTGCAAAATTTGACTTTGATATGCCCATTGTTCAGGAGGGCGCCTGGAAATCAAGAAGCTATTTTCTATTGTGAGAATGATGTAATGACCGATCGGTCATTTTGAGCTTTAGTGTTTTGTTTGGTGGTTTGGGAGTTTAAGTAGCTTTAAATGATGCATTATGACTTGTGTGTATGGTCGGTTTTAGTTTTCAAGTGGTTCGGGATTTATTTGGAAGAACGACTCTGGATTTGGAAGCTTTAAGTTGAAAGAGTTAACCAAGGTTTGACTTTTAGGTAAACGAACATGGAATTTAGTCTTTATTGTTCTGAAATTTTTGTATGTTGATTTTGGACTTGTACGTATGTTCGGATTCGGTTTTTGAGGTTGCTAGAAAGATTTGACACTATTTGTCGAAAGTTGGCAATTTGAAGAGCTTAAGAGTTCATAGGTTTGACCAAGAATTGACTTTGATGTAATTGGACTCTAATAGATGTTCCGAGACTTTGGATAGGTTTATATAGTTGAATTGAACTTGTGTGCGAAATTTGGAAGTAATCCGAAGTGTTTAAGTGTGATTTAGACACTATTCTATTTGGTTTGAGCCTCGAGTTTTTATTATAATGTTCTTGTGGGTGTTTTGAGGCTCTGGATAAGTTTGGATAATGTATTTATACTTTTTGGTATAATTGGATGGGGTAACGAGGGGCTCAGGTGTGTTTCAGATCATTGGTTAAAAAACTAGTTAAGCTAAGGATTTGGAATTTGACCATGGTCAATATTGGGTCAAGATGATATCTTTTCGGTGTTTTGAGTGCGCGAGCAATTAGCGTATTTTATGATTGAAATAAATATATTATTTTTGTCTGAGTGGTTCCGAATATGTTTTGGGTGCTAAAAATAAGATTTTCTTATTGCTGATTTTTTTTTTCCGGTGTAAATAATTACAAAAAATATCATTTAAGTCCTTGAAATTTTCAGGCTTCCTTTAAAACTTCAAACCATCTCCCTCATTTTAAGACCAAATTGGGTGATTCAAAATGCTATCTTGGGTGTAATCTCATAGGGATTATGTTGGGCTTACCAAATTTGAGTTTTGGGTTCATCTAGGATCTGATTCGAGCTGGAACAACTGCTGCATTTTTTTTTACATGTTCCGGAATTTAGTTACATTTCTTACAAGGTTTTAGAGCTCGAATTTGGTGATTTTGGAGGGGATTTTAAAATTTTGGATTGGGTAAGTAATTTTTTTATTCGGATTTGGTTATATTTTATGATTCCAACCTTGAATTTAGCGATTGTTCGATGAATCAAATTGAAGAAATTGGGGATTTTAGTAAAAACGTTTCTAAAGCATAAATTAATGGTTTGATAGCCTATTTGAGGTCAGAATTGGATGAAATTTGCATGGTTGGACTAGTATCGAAATGGGTGTTTGTAATTTGTGAGTTTCGTTAGGTTCCGGGTGCGAGCCCGGGGTTAACTTTTTGATTTTAGCTAAGGATCGAATCTTCATTATTCGAAATCATTTTCTATGATTTTTATTTATGATATTAAGTTATTTTAGCTAGATTCAAGCTGTCCGAAGGTTGTTTCATGTGGGAAGGGCTTTGTAGAGTGTTGATTTAGCTTCTTCGAGGTAAGTGTCTTGCGTAGCTTTGTTGGGTGAAATTTTTCCTACTAATTGATATTGTTTGCTACATACGGAGGTGATGCACATGTGAGGTGACGAGCGTATATGCATGTGCCAGGGTTATCCATGCTCGGGGTAGATTATACGATTCTTTGTGCATTGTTTGACTATGTAAATTTCTTGCCTCATGTTTTACTTGACTTCTATAATAATATGAACATAAATTTCAATGCTAGAAACCACGATTCAGCTTATTATAACTTGATTAAATTTGACGGACTTTTTGCAAAATTGTTGATGTTGCTAAATTCGGTCATCACTATACCTAATTACAAATATACGATCGTTATTCTTGAGATACTTGGGTTCCATAATTGTGTTGAAGATCACTTTTGAGATTTTTTGGGATACCTGAGCATTGGGGTTCTTGAAATCTATTTAATTGTTTAATTGTGCAAGAGTTGTGATTCTCATTCACGTGGTATATATTGCTTAACCACTCTTCTTGATGTTTTCCGTGCTTCCTACCTTGCTTGTTGTTGACGTGTGTGTGTGTGTGTGTATATATCTATATATATATGCTTGGTGAGGAAGAGTGTAACGCACGAAGGGTGATGTCGTGCCATTATTTTTATATTATCATGGGTTCATGGCACGAAGGGTGTTTCCATGCAGGCGAGGACAACGACATACATTATATTGTGATATCTTTTCCTTGTGTATACATTTATGTCTTTATCCTGAGTTGTTACTGTTGCACCTATGTTTTGTATGATGCTTGTGGCTGTCACATCTTTGCCTTTTTCCTTATTTGCTATTGTTCTATTAGTGCCTTTTCTTTGTTACTTATCGTTATGTTCATGTCTACTTTCTTGTATGTTATATGTACATCTATGCTTTTTTCTCCTTTGTTGTGATTTCACCTAAACCTTCTACCTCACTAGCTATTGAAATTTTGTGTTCTTCTACCTTAACTGTTGTCAGTACTTGTGTGCCTCCTATCCCGTCTGTTACTGTTTTTCATATGCTTCCGACTTGTTTGTTGTTGTTTTTTAGGTACTATCTACTTTGTAGTTACTATTATTGGTATTTCTTTTACATGGTTGGTATTGTTATACATATATTTGGTGAAGACGAGATAAATGCACTAAGGGTGGTGCCATGCCAATTGATTATACATACATTCATGTATTTGGTGAGGTTGAGATAAATGCACGAAGGGTGTTGTCATGCCATTTGAGTTGATATCTTAAGCACATCCCTCGTACAATGAAGATTCGTGAATTTACTATGTTGTTTGGTGGTTATCGCTTTAAGAAAAGGTTTGGTTGTGATAAAAGAAAACAGACCATGATTTCTTAGTAGTCATTTATTGCTTTGCATATGTGTTCCTGTACTCTTTTCTGTTATCCCTAGTATTGTTTCTATTGCACATCTATCTGCACGAGTTATATTAGTGAGTATCTTTTGACTTAAAATCTCGCCCCTACTTAACCGAGGTCAGTCAAGATACTTATTAAGTACATGGGATCGGTTGTACTCATACTATACTTCTGCACCTTGCATGCACCCTAGCATTGAAGACATATCAGCACTCCAGATACAGACTACTGTTTGTTCGCTATAATTTAGGATTAATATTTCTGTTTATGTAAATTTCAAACAAATGATGTATCTTTTCTCAAACCAAATTTGTAATCTTATTCGTAGTCACTCGTGACTTGTAGTACCAATCCTTGAGAGGTTGTATAGAATTCAGTAATTTTATTTCTTGTTATGAATAATCTATCATTTTGTTATCTTATTCTATTTTTGGCTTTCCTAGTATTAGGGTTATGTGTCATCACGACCAGACCTCTAGGTTTATAGGTTCTACGAGTCACGAGCAAATGTCTAATAGAATCTTACGGATCGGTATGATGACGTCCATACCTATCTTTGAGAGGCTACATGGCATCTAGGAAACTTCCCTTCTTTTATTCCTTATCATGCAATCTTGTTTCACATTGAAGCCTACAACTTCAATTTCTTTCTATTCGTCCATATGTGATGTTGAGCACCAAGTACCAGCGTCCATTGACAGTTTGTGATGTTACAGATGGGCTGCGAAGGGTTATGGATGCTTGATCACCGTCTCGCAGTGTTTGGTTGCCTAGTTGTTATTACCATAGTGGAGGTCATGGAAAGGTGTTGATTTGAAGCTAGCCGGTGGGATTTGAGGATATGTGATTCGTATGAGGCTTCTATTCATTGGGATGCATATACCACAACTTCAGAGGGCTTGAGGAAGTTGGCTTCACGGCTACCAAGGAGTATGTACTTGGCAGGGTCTTTGGAGTGTTTTATGACTAGAGTCACATGGATCTATGAAGTGTTCAGCTAATTAACAGTGCGAGACGGGGCAACTTCGAAGGAAGGGTGCTATGGGTTAGGGTTATATATGTGTTTTATGGCTTCGAGCCAAGTGGGGGAGCTTACGATGAACGATCAGACTGCATTATCATGTGTTATGTTAGTTCTTGGACTGGGATGTGCTTACGGAATTGCTATGATTTGAGAAAGGTTTCATCGAGGATGATATAATAGAGCAAGGTGCATGACTATCGAGAAGGTTCTGATGAGTTCAAGACTTATATGTGGTATTTAATGATTCTTTGAATTTGTGTATGGGTTAGGAGTTGAGATCTATATTAGATGGTGTCTATACTTGTGGTAATTCTATATTATTATTGACTCTACATGGCATATATTAGAGATATGCAAGAAACGACTTCGGGTTCACAGAAGGTCCCTTCAGAGCAAGCATTTCGGGTTGAGTTACTTTTGCATTTGGCAGTCCGCATTACTCGGTTGAGTTAGAGGGAAATCAGTCTTGATGATTCGGTTATGTTTTAATTGGTTTCGAAGAATTCACGAGGGTTATGGCCACAGTTCGAGATTGATGTCTTCTACGAGCGTAGAAGGAGTGTTACATCTGGTTATGTCCTCCCAATTGAGTTAATGGAAGGTTTTTGATCGATGAGGTGTTCATCTTACTTGTTGTTTAGAGTTTATTATGAGGTTTTCGTATTTTTGCAAATTAGCATGATGATTACGGTGCGCTGTGTGGGGTCGAAAGTTGCGAGTACAAGGTTGTAGTTTAGTTTCGAAGGGATCGACAATTTCAAATATTTAAGAGAATGCTGGCACTATCTGGTATCGCCTCAGGAGGGTGTGCATTTTTGGAGATACATTGTATTTTGACTTGTGGATGCTTGACTAGTGTTATGGTGATCACCTGGTTTTGGGTTGCTGAGGTTCAGGTTTTGCTACGTGGCGTAAAAGATCCATGTGAGTAGTTTTCGTAAGATGATGGAGTATGAGTGATGTATCAGCTATTTGATTAGAGAAATTGGGATCAAATATGGGGATTCCGATATTCACGAGGTTTAGAGACTGGATGTTCTTGTAGGTGGGCTATTCCTTGGTTATGGACTATGAAGATATGCTAAGAATTGGATAGCTGAGGGCACGTGTTATAGATAGGTTGCTATGGACTTTTGGAAGGATATGTGCATGTTTAGGTATGATCGAAATTGGTTTGGGGGCTATTTGTAAGCCTATGAGGATGTGTATTCTATATCATATAAGTTTTGTCCACTCTTATGCAATTGATATCATAGGTATATCATCAGGTAGAATGGACGTTATTCGTGCCCTGGTCTATGTTATGTGTCCCTCTCTCATATTATGACAGGTTGTAAGGCTACTTGATTATTCGGCCTTGTGGAGATGTGTGAGCAAGAAGGTTCTCGCGATGTTGATTTGCTTATTGCACCTTAGTTGTGCTTACCTCTTTTTATGTATTGTGTTATGTCTATTCGCCTCCCCTCAGTTATATTTGTGCATCCTATCATGCTTGACGTTGACGCACATATGCTTAGTGAGCACAAGCATTATGGCTCGATGGGTATCTCTAAGTGTATTGGTATGTTTGGGATCGAGTTGCACGCCGCAATGGAGTTATGTGGGATACCCTTCCTTGTGTTTATTTCGTTTATTTTGTTTTACTTTGTGCGACGAGTTCATGAAATTATTCTTTTGTTATTATATCAGTTGTACTTGTTGGATAGTCCTGTACCTCATTTTCTTTCCATTTTTGGATATATCTGAGTTATTGCTTGTTTGGTGTATAGACCGCGTCGTGTGAGGTTCCATGTGGCTTTTGGTGTGACTTGTCGGTTGGGCTTCTTGTATAGGGTGAGATGAGGTGTTCGGACTTGGAATTTGTACTATCATATTGGGGTAAGGAATGTTTGGAAGGATAATACCATATTTTTGTTCTAAATTTACCAATGGTCCTTGTTGGACGAGAGAACTCCACGAGTTTTTGATTGGGTGAGTGGTTATGAGTTTCTATATGTTTCTTTCGTCATTGGCAGAGTACGAAGGTTTGGAACAAGGTATGAGGTTTGTTACCGGTACCCGATTTAGTGATGGGCAGCTATTGTGGTCAGAGATATTGCTATGTGCATATGAGTGATGGGCTGCATTGTGTGGTTATATCTTGTGAATATATTTATGATTTGTTGCAGCTGGTTGAGATTGATATAGTGTGTGTATGCGAGAATCGTATCTTAGAAGGAGCCCTGGATGTTGAAATTTGGTTCTAAGGCTTAACGGTGAAGGTTAAAGGAAGAATATTTGGTCGAGATTGTGTCGATGGGCTTTTACGGATTGAGGTGATGTGGGATCACCCGTGAGTATGTGTATGGAGGGTTTATACAGTGAATTGATGGTTTTGAAATGTCTCTTGGCACATTTGAGGACGAACGTATGTTGAAGTGGGGGACAATATAACGACCCGATCGATCATTTTGAGTTTTAGTGTTTGTTTGGTGGTTTGATACTTTCAGTAGCTTTATATGATGTATTATGACTTGTATGTATGGTCGGTTTTAGTTTTCGAGTGGTTCGGGATTGATTTGGAAGAATGAGTCTCGATTTGGAAGCTTTAAGTTGAAAGAGTTGATCAATGTTTGACTTTTGGTAAAAGGACACGTTATCGAGCTTTTATGTTTCCTTACAGGTTAGTATGATGATTTTGGACTTATACATATACACGGATTCGGTTTGGAGGTTACTAGAAGGATTCGACACTATTTGTCGAAAGTTGGCAATTTGAAGAACTTAAGAGTTCATAATTTTGATCAAAAGTTGACTTTTATATTATTGGACTCCAATTGGTGTTCCGAGACTTTAGATAGGTCTATATAGTTGAATTGAACTTGTGTGAAAAGTTTGGAAGTCATCCGAAGTGTTTAAGTGTGATTCAGAGTGAAAGAATGAAAATTTAACAATTTAAGAGAAATTCTATTCGGTTTGAGCCTCGATTCTTTGTTGTGACGTAGTCGTGTGTGATTTTGAGGCTTTGGATAAGTTTGGATAATGTAATTATAGTTTTTGGTATAATTGGATGGGATTTCGAGGGGCTCGGGTGTGTTTTGCATCATTGGTTAAGAAACGAGTGAAGTTAAGGCGGGTCAAGATGGCCTCTTTTAGGTGGTTTGAGTGCTCGAACATGTCCGTAGCGTATTTTATGATTGAATTTCATATATTATTTGCATCTGGGAGGTTCCGAATGAGTTTTGGGTGCTAAAATGAAGATGTTCTTATTGCTGGTTTTTTTCTGGTGTTGATAATTACGAAAATACCATTTATGTCCCTGAAAATTTTAAACTTCCTTTAAAATTTCAAAACATTATATCTCACTCATTTTAAGGCCAAATTGGGTGATTCAAAAGGCTATCTTGGGTCTAATCTCACAAGGATTATTTTGGGCTTATCAAATCTAAGTTTCGGGGTCATCTAGGATCTGATTTGAGCTGTATTAGCTGCTGTATTTTTTTTACTTGTTCTCAAATTTAGTTACTTTTCTCACAAGATTTTGGAGCTTGGATTTGGGTGATTTTAGATGGGATTTTCACAATTTGGATTGGGTAAGTATTTTTTTTACTCGTATTACTTTATATTTCATGATTCCAACCTTGAGTTTAGCAATTGTTTGATGAATCAAATTGAAGAAATTGCGGATTTCAATAAAAAATTTTCTAAAACATAAATTGATGATTTGAAGGCCGATTTGAGGTCGGAATTGGATGAAATTGGTATGGTTGGACTTTTATTGGAATGGGTGTTCGGAATTTGTGAGTTTTATCGGGTTCTGGGGTGCGAGTTCGGGGTTGAGTTTTTGAGTTGACTTTTTGATTTTAGCTAAGGTTTGAAGCTTTATTATTTAGAATCATTTTTTATGGTTTTTATTTATAATATTAAGTTATTTTGGCTAGATTCAAGCCGGTCGGAGGTTGTTTCACGTGGGAAGGGTTTCTTAGAGTATTGATTTAGCTTCTTTGAGGTATGTGTCTTGCCTAGCTTTGTTTGGAGAATTTTTCTACTAATTGATGTTGTTTGCTACATGCGGGGGTGATGCATATGCGAGGTGATGAGTGTATATGCATCTATTTAAGTAAATTTCAAACAGATGATGTATCTTTTCTCAAACCGAATTTGTAATCTTATTCGTTGTCGCTCGTGACTTGTGGTACCATTCCTTGGGAGATTGTATATAATTCAGTTATTTTATTTCTTGTTATGAGTAATAAATTTATTATCTTGTTTAATGTTTGGCTTACCTAGCATTAGGGTTAGGTGTCATCACGACTTAGTGAGATTTTGGGTCGTGACAATTGATGAAAAAGGTTCTGCAATTAATGACTTAGGCAAACAATATATGCAAAAGGGTAGAAATTCTGAAATGATATGGCCTACTTATCTGAGTGGAATCAGACTTAAACTTAGTTCGATTATATTGGATGACTGAATCCGATATGGATTGCCTACGTGTTCCTACCAAAGGACATCAAGTCGCGGCGTATTTTCAAATATGTAGGAATGATTTTTTATTTTTATATTACAAGAGTGGGACCGGACCCTATGTGGGTTGCCTACGTATTCCCCCGTGAGAAGTCAGGTCGGACGTAGTTCTACTACAACGAAATCTAACTATTCCGTCAACAAAACTTGACTCTTTTTTTTTTCTATATTTTTTGCTGCTTTGTAGATTTTTGTAGCGAATATTCCTACAGCTTTGATTGGTACCTCATGTATACCAAGCATCAAGAAGATTTGTTCGTCTTGCTTCATTCAAAGGTTTGAATTATGCCTATCCTCATGTTTCAATTGTCCTCACCGAAAGAAAGTCCTTACATATTTGAAGCATTTTTGTATTTTGACTTTTAGGACATTTTTGAGAAGTACACTCACGCTCAAAAAGATGTTCAATACATGCAATTGGGATACCATATGATTGACCTTTATGTGAGTATCCACAAATGTGTAGGATCATGTAGGACTTTGTTATTGGCTCGTAATGTAGGCTAGGGGACGGGTAGGGTAATCATTTTTGATAAAAGTGGTTAATCCCTTCTTGAGTGTTGCACCGTGTCCGTGCCTTCGATGTTCAAACCATGCATTGGTGCTCGATCTTGTTTAGCTCGATGTCTCTTTCTTCGCTTTGACTTGTTGAATTTGTCATCTTGTCAGAGGTTGTTCTTCCTTTTTCTTATTGAGGTTTCTTTGCAGGAGTTTTCCCTTCTTTTCTTGGAGTTCCCTTTTTTTTTTTCTTTTTTTTGTGTGTGGAGTTTTTCTTCCTTTTATTGGATCTTCTGTTTGAATTTGTGGATGTTTCCCCTTTTACTAGGTTTCCTTTTGATTTTGTGGAAGTTTCTCCTCTTATTAGATCCTCCTTTTAAACTGTGGAGTTTCTGCTTTCTTTCTTGAAGTCATTTTTGTGATTTTCCTGGACTTCGCATCTTTCGCCTTTTTATGCTTGTCGCCTTCACTTTGGTCTTTGTCTGTAGTTACACATTTTCAGTGTGCTCGAGGAGGTTGGGCCAAAAGAGGGGTAGTGCATTTAGCACAAGAAAGGATATGGACTAAGAAGTGATTGTCCAAGAAAAGGCTTAAGGCTCAAAGGAGGAAATGCTAGGGATTGATGTTATTTGGTAGGCTAGAAAGGCTCGATCGGGTCAAAGAAGACCTACAATCCTTTCCCAAACCAAACATTACTCAAGATTTCGCCTCAACAGATATTTGAGCTAAGTTCTAGATCTGTAATGCAGTGCAATGAATTTTAATCTAGGCTCACCACACAATGCACATGAAATGATGAGGTCAGTTGTGTTCTTATCCTAACTGAAGCGTAAGAATTTTCAAGCGTTACTAAGGCATAATTGAGGATACCACAAGAGTCTATAGTTTACCCGAAGATGATCCTCTTCATTATACCAATTAACCCTTGTTCTTTCCTTCGCACACTCCAAACCGTGTTAGTACCAACTAAGTCAATATTTGATGATTTTTCCTTCTTTTTTTTTTCTTGTCCACTTTTTTTTCCTTTTGTGATATTTTTTTATTTTGACAAATGGGACCAACCCTGAGGATAAGTTCCCTTTTTTGACCTTGTGACTTTCTAAATTTTTTATTGACTTAGTAATTTTTTTTGATTCATTTTTAATAATGAGACCGAACCCGAAGGTTTCCTACGTATCCCATTGAAATGAGAATTAGGTCAAGCGTAGTTCACGAAGAATAGAAATAAATATTTTTAGATTTTCATTGCATTTCATTTTTTTTGATTTTGGATAGATGGGACCATACACGAAACGTTTCCCATTTTGTTTGAATTTTTGACTTAATCAAAAAATTTTATGATTTTTAATAAAGAGAATTGAATGTAAAACGGGCTTTGTGATTATCGTTCCAAAGCCATATCGGAGCATTGAATGTTAGGCAAGATTTGGTACCGCTTTGAAGCGATATCGGAGCATTGAATGTTAGACGGGCTTTGGTACTGTTCCGAAGCAATATTAGAGCATTGATAGTAATGTAAATCTCCACACCATGGGAGTGGCAAGAAAGAAATTTTGAATCTCCACGCGATGGGAGTATTCGACGAGCTATAGTACTGTTCTGATGCGATATCAGAGTATTGAAATAAGAATCAGGTTTAGGCGTAGTTCAGGAAGAATAGAGATAAAGGAAATATTTGTATTTTTGAATTTTCATCAAGGAAGGAGGATAATATTTTGGATTTTGGTGTTGATGTCTCACAGGAGACTTTTAGAGAAGCAACAAAGGAACATATATATATATATATATATTTCTTTCTTCTTTTCTTACTTTCTGGGAATGATTTTTTCGCAAAGATCTTCGGTAAACTGTGACCCAAATGGCAAGACTTGACCGACTCGTCCAGTTAAGGATTAGAAAAACCGGACCCATTATCGATTGCCTATGTATCTTGACACAAGGTCAAGAATCAGGTATGCGTAGTTCGTAAAGGCTGGAGAGTATGATATGTATGGTTCTCAAGACTTCTTTTACTATCCTATTTTCAAGGAATTGCAACCAATAATATTAATTGCATCGAAGGTATGTAAAAAAATAAGTGCAAGAGTATAGACAAACTCGGAGCAATGCCTCGTTGTGTCTGTGGTTGGGTGTGGTATCTCTTAAATTGAAGAGTGACTCCCTCCAGAAGATGTGCTCCAGTTGCTCCTTTGAATAATTGCTTCAATGCCCCCTGACTGTTTTCGAGAGAGTTGTTGTGGTTGTCTTCTTATTGACTGCAGGGATGTCATCTTGTGACCTTCAAGCTGTCCATAAGAACCTTTTGGTGATCACCCCCAGTTGTTAACCGGGGCGATTATCTGATCAAGATAGAAAAATATAGTGAGCCTAGTGTCGTCATAAGATGATGGAATTAAGAATTGTAACTAACACTCCCTTGATTATTCGATTGATATTCCACAATAACAGATGCCAATTCCCGTGCAGTCCTAGGATGATGCACTTTTCAGTCGTCCACAGGAACCATTTGATGACTATCCCCGGTTGACAACTAGGAACGATGTTCCGATTTAAATAGAGAAAAGTGGTGAGAGCAGCGAAGTCATGAAAAATGATAAAGTTCTTTGTAAAACTACTGTTACCCTGATTATCTGATTGTTACTCTACAAGTTTAAGGTCAGAAGTTATTCCCCGTGAAGGCCCAGGATGATGTTCCTGCAAAACTCAGAGAAAAAAATGTTAGAGTCCCTCTCATGTGATGTAACAAAATTAAGAGGGTGCAGAGTTAGGCTGTTCAACCAGTGGTGCATCCAGTTGTGATCAGGAATGCGATGTCGACATTCCATGATGGTTCTAGAGATAATGTTGTCCCTCCTGCATCCAATGGAAAATTCTTAGTTCGACGGAGGTAATTGATTCGTGTTGACTTGAGGCTTTGCTTGTTCTTCTTTGTTTGTCCGAGTCGTGAGAGCATGACACTTCCCGAAGACTGGCTAACAACTTGCCCTTGCAACAAAAGTTGGTTGACTTGTATTGAGTCTCTGAATTTTGAAAGAGGGGGTAAACACCATGACTCAATTTCTAGATGTTTGAAGAATAGAGTTGCATCCCGTATGTTGTGATTTAAGTCAAGTGAGGGCCAGAGTAAGGTAGGCATGGTATTTTGATGTTTGGATTTTCGGGTGGAGTTTGGTTGACCCTTATGTAGGGTTGCCTACGTATCCAGCCTAAGCAAGAATCAGGTCAAAACATAGTTCGAGCGAATTACTAGGATTAAGAGATCTGTATGGTTATCAAGAATGAGCGATTGTTCTTTGAGAAGAATTCTGGTGATGAATGAGAATTATTGGGCGGGTGGGTGGAGACTAGTTACGTCTGAATAAGAGATAAATTGTAGCATAGCGCATGGATCTGTCTCGAGTGACGGAAGTAAGTGAAATTGTGTGATGTAATTGGGGAAAATATGTCAAATCAGTGGGAGATGTACCAAGCTAGATTGACGTATCTTTGAAAAGGATGGTAGAGTCTGGGTGATGGCATGATTATGGGGATGGTCATAAAGACCGGAATGGGAATTTCTATTCGAAAGGTCAAGGTTCCACACAAGTCAACCAGAGTTTAGTCAGACAAAGAGAACTTAATAAAGGATAATAAAAAGAATGTACATGTTACAGATAAAGAATAAATAACAATGCCAGGCAAAGAATATATAACAAATATACAAAGAATATGTAGCAAGTAAAGGATATGCAACAATTTATCCAGCCAATGCAAGTTGCAAGATTATATGTATGGTGACCTTGAAATTCGAAGAGTAGATTACCTAGATTTCGAGCATGAGTTAAGAACAACTGCGAGATAGTACGTAGTTTACCTCGTATGCCAATCTCTGAAACTAAAGAGTTTTGGAAGAAGGTTCGGAGGGGTGGAAAGACATACCTAGCGTGACTTGTGTGTGATTGTGTACGACCAAGAGTCACTAGAAAAGTGATGACATTATTAATAAGGCAGTACCAAAAGCATGTGACAAAAGAATATACAACACATGTATGTGTAAAAGAACATACAATATAGCCATTTGTCAAAGCGTATACAACATAGGCATGACAAAGAATACATAACTCGAAAAACATAATCAAGAATATACGACTTAAAGCAATGACAAAGAATATACCACTTAAAGAAAATGACAAAGAATATTTGACTTGGAGCATATGACAAAGAATATACTGCTTGAAGCGCATTTTAACAATAGGCTGCTTGAAATGTAACGACCTGACAAGTGATTTTTTTTTCTAGGTCCCCGATCCCCTAATTAAGACTCCTCGTATGTGCCTTAACAATTTTATGACTTGCGGGGATAGATGACTTTAATTTGAAAGGGTTTGGGTTGAAATCGGAATACTTGGTTCCTTAACAGTGGCCTAAGATGGCCAAGTTTGACTTGAGTCAATGTTTTTAGCAAACTACCTAAGAAACTGGGTTTTGACAGTTCCGATAGGTTCGTATGATGATTTCAGACTTGGGTATATGTTCGGGTCGGGTTTCGGATTATGCGGGAGCGTTTCGGCGCTTAATGTTGAAAGGTTGTGCATTGAAGGTTTTCATGTTCTTAAATTATGGTTTGGAGTAGACTTTGGTGTTATTGAGGGATGGTACACTGTTGATTTTCGCGTTTGTGAAGAAGCCCTTGCGTTCGCGTAGGGCATGCCAGGCAAGCCTTCGCGTTTTCGAGGCTCAGGTCGCATTCACGATGTAGAGATTTTCAACCTTTGGCTGCTTTGCTATCGCGATCCTGAGGCTGTTGTTGCAATCACGAAGAAGGAATGCTTGGGCAGAGATGTTTTAAAAATGGGACTTAGGCCATTTTCTCTCATCTTTCATTTCCCTTGGCAGATTTTGGAGCTTTTTGGAGACGAGTTCTTAGATAGCTATTGGACGTAAGTAATTCCTAACAAATGTGAGTTTAATATATAGATTATGGGTAGATTTTAACATGTAAAATGTGGAAATTTTACGAGATTACTGAAAAACCTAGGTTTTGATAAAAATGGGATTAGACCACAAAAAATGAATATGGAATTAAGTAGAAATTATATCTTTGGGTTCATGAGATTATGCATAACTTTTGTTTACAAAAATCTACGGAATCCGGGAACGGAGCCTAGGGGTGAATATTAGAAATCTTTCAATTTGGGCTGGATAATTACTCTAATAGTTAAATTATGAACTTTTGAGCATATATTGATTAATTTATACAATATTTGGCTCGTTTCGGATTACGTGGCACCGATTTGAGGCTTTAGTGTGAATTGTGGACGGGGAAGAGAACTTGAAAATGAGGTAAGTCTCTTTCCTAACCTTGTAAGAGGGAGTTCTTCCCGTAGGTGTGGTGCTACGTGCGCACGATGTGAAGAGAGTCTGCATGTAGCTAAAATCATGCTTATGTCTTGGTAGTTTTAGACACTACCATGTATTAGTTGTATTATTGGTATGCAACTTGTTAATTTAATTACTTATATCATATTTGATATTTAATAAAGAATTTTTAAAGACCGAACTTCATTACTTTGAAGACCGAACTTCAACACTTCTTTTACTCTCCTATTTTCAAGGAATTGCAACAACTAATGCTAATTGCATTGAAGGTATGGGAAGAGTATAGACAAACTCGGAGTAATGCCTCATTGTGTATGTGGTTGGGTGTGGTATCTCTTAAATTGAAGAGCGACTCCCTCTAGAAGATGTGCCCTATTTTCTTCTTCGAACAATTGCTTCGATGCCCCCTGACTGTTTGCAAGAGAGTTGTTGTGGTTGTCTCCTTATTGACTATAGGGATGTCATCTTGCGACCTTCGAGCTGTCCACAAGAACCTATTGGTGGTCGGCCACAGTTGTAAACCGAGCGATTATCTGATCAAGATATAGAAATATAGTGAGAGTAGTGTCGTCATAAGATGATGGATTTAAGAATTGTAACTAACACTCCTTTGATTGTTCGGTTGATATTCCACAATGTCTGATGCTAATTACTGTGCAATCCCAGGATGATGCACTTTTCGGCCGTCCACAGGAGCCATTTGAAGATTGTCCCCGGTTAATAACTAGGAATGATGTTGTGATTTAAATATAGAAAAGTGGTGAGAGCAGTGAAGTCATGAAAGATGATGGGGTTCATTGTAAAGCTACTATCACTATGATTATCTAACTGTGAGTCTACCAGTCTAAGGTCGGAAGTTACTCCATGTGAAGCCCTGGTATGATGTTCCCGCAAAACTCAGAGGAAAAAATGTTAGAGTCCCTCTCATGCGAAGTTAGAAAATTAAGAGGGTACAGAGTTACGTCGTTCAACTAGTGGTGCTTCCGATTGTGATTGGGAACGCGATGTCGGCATTCCGTGATTGTTCCAGAGATAATGTTGTTCCTCCTGCATCAAAAGAAAATTTTTAGTTCGAGGGAGGAAATTGATTCATGTTGACTTGAGGCTTTGCTTGTTCTTCTTTGTTTGTCCGAGTCGTGCGAGCATGATAAGATCAAAACATAGTTCGAGTGAATTATTGGAAGTAAGAGATCTGTATAGTTATCAAGAATGAGTGATTGTTCTTTGAGAACAATTGTGATGATGAATGGTAATTCTTGGGTGGGTTGGTGGAGACTGGTAGAGCCTGAATAAGAGATAGATGGTAGCATAGCGCATGGATCTATCTCATGTAATGGAAGTCAGTGAAATTGTGAGGTGTGATTGAGGAAAATATGTCAAATTAGCGGGAGATGTACCAAGCTAGATTGACGTATCTTTGAAAAGGATGGTATGACTATGGGGATGGTCATGAAGACTGGAATGGGAATTTGTATTCGAACGGTCAAGGTTCGACACAAGTCAACCAGAGTTTTGTCAGACAAAGAGAACCTAATAGTGGATAATAAATATAATGTACATGTTACAGATAAAGAATACATAACAATGGCAGGCAAATAATATATAACAAATATACAAAGAATATGTAGCAAGTAAAGGATAAGCAACAATTTATCCAGCCAATGCAAGCTGCAAGATTATATGTGTGGTGACCTTGGAATTCCAAGAGTAGATTACCTAGATTCGAGCATGAGTTAAGGACAACTGCGAGATAGTACGTAGTTATCCTCGTATGCCAATACCTGAAAGTAAAGAGTTCTGAAAGAAGGTTCAGAGGGATGGAAAGACATCCCTCGCGTGACTTGTGTGTGATTGTGCACGTCCAAGAGTTAATAGAAAAGTAATGACAATTTTAATAAGGCAGTACCAAAAGCATGTGACAAAAGAATATACAACTTGAAACACATAATTAATAATACACGACTTGTAGCACGTGCCAAAGAATATAGGACTTGAAGTAAATGACAAAGAATATACGACTTGGAGCATATGACAAATAATATACCGCTTGAAACTCATGACAAATAATAGACTACTTGAAATGTAACGACCTGACCGGTAATTTTGATTTCTAGGTCCCCGTTCCCCTAAGTAAGACTTTCTGTATGTGGCTTTACTGTTTTATGACTTGCGGGGATGGTTGACTTGGATTTGGAAGGGTTCGGGTTAAAATCAGAACACTTGGTTCCTTAATAATGGCCTAAGATGGCCAAGTTTGACTTGAGTCAACATTTTTAGTAAACGACCTTAGAAATGGGGTTTTGACGGTTCCAATAGGTTTTTATAACGATTTCGGTGTTAGGCATGTGTTCAGATCGGGTTTCAGATTATCCGGGAGCCATTCGGTGCTTAATGTTGAAAGGTTGCGCATTGAAGGTTTTCAAGTTCTTTAAATTAGGTTTGGAGTAGACTTTGGTGTTGTCAAGGTCGGTTTGGGATTTCGAGCGTAAAAATAGTTTCGTACGGTTATTTATGACTTGTACGCAAAATTTGGTGTCATTCCGAGTAATCTAAGTATGATTCGGTGTGTTCGGAGTAAGTTGAAAAGCTTGAAGTTCATAATTTGATTCAATTTTGTTTTGGGGTATGATTCTTAGTTTTGATGTTGTTTTACACGTTCTGAGGGTTCGAGTTGGTCCATATCATGTTTATGGACTTGTTGGTGCAACTGGATGGGGTCCAGGGTGGCTCGGGTGAGTCTCGGACCACCCGTAGCTAAGTCCAAACAAATCTGCTATCTTCTGTTCTGGTTTCCTTCTTTGCGAATGCGAAGAAGGCCTCGCGTTCGCGATGAAGGAATTGGGATGGGGTGATTTTTGTACTACGTGTTCGTGAGGAGGAGCTCACGATCGTGAAGCTCTAGGCCACTGGCCTTTGCGTTCGCGTGAAGAGGTCTGCATTCGCGAAAGGTTAGGCGAGAGGGGGGAGGGGGTGGCGCACTGTTGGTCTTCGTGTTCGCGAAGAAGCCCCCGCGTTTGCGTAGGGCATACGGGGGTGAATATAGAAATCTTTCAATTTGGGCTGGGTATATACTATAATAGTTAAATTATGAACTTTTGAGCATATATTAATTAATTTATACAATATCTGGCTAGTTTCGAATTACGTGGCATCGATTTGAGACTTTAGTGTGAACTGTGGACAGCGAAGAGAACTTGAAAATGATGTAAATCTATTGCCTAACCTTGAATGAGAGAATTCTCCCTGTAGGTGCAATAAATGATTGTTTTACTAATAATTGTGGGTGCTACGTGCGTGCGATGTGACGAGAGTCCGCATGTAGCTAAAATCATGCTTATGTCCTGGTAGTTTTAGGACTCTACCATGTATTACTTGTATTATTTGTACTCAACTTGTTAGCTTAATACTTAAATTATATTTGATATTTAATAAAGAATTATTAAAGACTGAACTTCATTACTTTGAAGATCGAACTTCAACAACTCTTTTACTCTCCCATTTTCAAGGAATTGCAACTAATAACATTAATTACTTAAATTATATTTGATATTTAATAAAGAATTATTAAAGACTGAACTTCATTACTTTGAAGATCAAACTTCAACAACTCTTTTACTCTCCCATTTTCAAGGAATTGCAACTAATAACATTAATTGCATCGTAGATATGTAAATAATGAAATGCAAGAGTAGAGACAAATTTGGAGCAAGGCCTCATTCTGTCTGTGGTTGAGTGTGGTATCACAGAAATTGAAGAGTGACTCTCTCTAGAAGATGTGCCCGAGTTGCCCATTTGAACAGTTACTTCGATGCCCCCTGAGATTTTGCAAGACCGTTGTTGCGGTTGTCTCCTTATTGACTGCAGGGATGTCATCTTGCGACCTTCGAACTGTCCACAAGAACCTTTTGGTGATCGCCCCCAGTTGTTAACCGGCGCGATTATCTGATCAAGATATAGAAATATAGTGAGAGTAGTGCCGTCATAAAATGATGCAATTAAGAATTCTAACTAACACTCCCTTGATTATTTGGTTGATATTCCACAATAACTAATGCCAATCCCCGTGCAGTCCCAGGATGATGCACTTTTCAGCCATCCATAGGAACAATTTGATGGTTGTCCGCGGTTGACAACCAGGAGCGACGGAAGCATAGCACATGGATCTTTCTTGAGTGACAGAATTTAGTGAAATTGTGAGGTGTGATTGTGCAAAATACGTCAATTCAGTGGCAGATGAACCAAGCTAGATTGATGTATCTTTGAAAAGGATGGTAGAGTCCGGATGATGGTATGATTAATAGGATAGTCATGAAGACCGGAATGGGAATTTGTATTTGAAAGGTCAAGGTTCAACACAAATCAACCAGAGTTTAGTCAGACAAAGAGAACCTAAGAGTGGATATTAAATATAATGTACATGTTACAGATAAATAATACATAACAATGGCAGACAAAGAATATATAATAAATGTACAAAGAATATGTAGCAAGTAAAGGATATGCAACAATTTATCTAGCAAATGCAAGTTGCAAGACTATATGTATGGTGGCCTATCAATTCCAAGAGTAGATTACCTATATTCGAGCATACATTAAGGACAACTACGAGCTAGTACTTAGTTAACCTCGTATGCCAATCTCTGAAACTAAAGAGTTTTGAAAGAAGGTTCGGAGGAGTGGAAAGAGATCCCTTGCGTGACTTGGGTGTGATTGTGTACGACCAAGAGTCAATAGAAAAGTAATGACAATTTTAATAAGGCAGTACCAAATGCATGTGACAAAAGAATGTAGAATACATGTATGTGTAAAAGAACATACATATAGGCATTTGTCAAAGGGTATACAACATAGGCATGACAAAGGATATACAACTTGAAACACATAATCAAGAATGCACGACTTGTAGACATGCCAAAGAGTATACGACTTGAAGCAAATGACAAAAAATATACGACTTGTAGCACATGAAAAAGAATATACCACTGGAAGCGCATGACAAAAACTAAACTACTTGAAATGTAACGACTAGACCGGTAATTCTGATTTCTAGGTTCCCGCTGTTATATGACTTACGGGGATGGTTGACTTTGATTTGGAAGGTTTCGGGTTGAAATGGGAATACTTGGTTCCTCAATAGTAGCCTAAGATGGCCAAGTTTGACTTCAGTCAACATTTTTAGTAAACACCTCGGAAATGGGGTTTTGTCGATTCCAATAGGTTTGTATGATTGTTTTAGACTTGGGCAAGTGTTCGGATCAGGTTTCAAATTATTCAGGAGCGTTTCGGAGCTTAATGTTGAAAGGTTGCGCATTGAATATTTCAAGTTCTTTAAATTTGGTTTGGAGTAGACCTTGGTGTTATCGAGATCCTTTTGGGATTCCGAGCATGGGAATAGTTTCGTACGGTGAATTATGACTTGTACGCAAAATTTCGTGTCATTCCGAGTAGTCTATGTATGATTCGGTGCTTGCGGAGTAAGTTGAAAAGCTTGAAGTTCATAATTTGACTCAATTTAGTTTTGGGGTGCAACTCTTAGTTAATATGTTGTTCTGCTCGTTCCGAGGGTTCGAGCAAGTCAGTATTATGTTTATGGACTTGTTGGTGCAACTGGACGGGGTCCCCGGTGGCTGGGGTTAGTTTCGGACCACCTGGAGCTAAGTGAAAAAAAATCTGCTATCTGTTGTTTTGGTTTCCTTCTTCGCGAATGCGGAGACGGCCTCGCGTTCCAGATAATGGAATTGGAATGGGGCACTTTTTGTACTACATGTTCGTGAGAAGGAGCTCACGATCGTGAAGCTATGGGCCACTGGCCTTCGCATTCGCGTGAAGAGGTCCGCGTTCGCGAAGGGTTTGGCGAGCGGGGAGGGAGGTGGCACACTATTGGTCTTCGTGTTCGCAAAGAGGCCCTGGCGTTTGCACAGGACATGCCAGGCAAGCCTTTGCGTTCGCAAGGCTCAGGTCACGTTCGTGATGTAGAGTTGTTCAGCCTTTGGCTTCTTTGCCTTTGCGATTGCGAGGCTGTTGTCGGGATCACGAAGAAGGAATGCTTGGGCAGAGATGTTTTAAAAACGGGACACGGGCCATTTTCTCTTATTTTTCATTTCCCATGGCCGATTTTGGAGCTTCTTGGAGAAGGGTTCTTACCTAGCTATTGGAGGTACGTAATTCCTACCCAATGTGAGTTTAATATAAAGATTATATGTAGATTTTAACATGCAAAATATGGAAATTTTAGGAGATTGTTCAAAAACCTAGGTTTAGATAAAAATGGGACTAGACCAAAAAAATAATTATGGAATTGAGTAGAAATTATATTTTTGGATTCGTGAGGTTATCGATAACTTTTATTTACAAAATTTTAACGGAATACGGGCACGTGGGCCCGGGATGAATTTTAGGAATCTTTCAATTTGGGTTGGGTAATTACTATAATTGTTAGATTATGAACTTTTGAGCATATATTGATTAATGTATACAATATTTGGCTAGTTTCGGACTACGTGGCACAGATTTGAGGCTTTAATGTGAATTGTGGACTAGGAAGAGAAGTTGAAAATGAGGTAATTCTCTTGCCTAAACTTGTAAGAGGGAATTCTCCCATTAGGTGCTATAAATGATTGTTTTGCTAATAATTGTGGGTGCTGCGTGCGCACGATGTGACAAGAGTCCCGCACGTAGCTAAAATCATGCTTATGTATGGGTAGTTTTAGGACTCTACTATGTATTACTTGTATTATTTGTACTCAACTTGTTATTTTAATTACATAAATAATATTTGATATTTAATAAAGAATTTTTAAAATCGAACTTCATTACTTTGAGTTTTGGTGGGTTACTTGACCGTTAGTGGAAATTTTGCCTCTTTTTGTGTTATTCTTGAAGTAGCCATTAATTGGAGTTGGTAGAGAAATCTCTCTTCCTGTGTATCGGGCCGAACGCCTCGACAGTGCAATAGATGCATCTATATTTCACGCCGGTCAACCCTCGGCAATTTACACACTATTCTGGATTGGACGGTACGACCTCGACATAATTCGTGCGTGATATTGCTTGGAGTCCGATTATACTTGATATTTCTTCCATGACTTGAGAAATTATAATCACTTGATGGCTCTTATTTATTGACGTTAGTATGTGATAGTTGGAGATCCTAACTGACATCTAGTTAAAGAACCACTTATTTATGGTTCGTTATTGCGCTACTAATGTTGTATTCCATGCCTATTTATAATTTCTGTACTTTATTTATTGACCATTAGTAAGTGTCGATATCGACCCCTCGTCACTACTTCTTCGAGGTTAGACTAGATACTTACTGGGTACATATTGTTTATGTACTCACGCTACACTTCTACACTAACCGTGCAGGATCTAAGGCAGGTGCATTTGGCGGCCCTTCAGGCGCGTTACCCCGTTACCTAGAGGCTTAGTGGTGAGCTGCTTTCTATGCCCGTTCTGCAGCACCCGGAGTGTCTTCTTATTGTATTTATTTTCTGTCTATCTTACTCTAGATAGTAGTATAGCAAGTTTTGTATATTCTACTAGTTTGCTCATGCATTTGAGACACCGGATTTTGGAAATATTCTTGTAGACATTTTATGGTTTTGAGTATTATATTCACTATTTTACTCTTTCGTTATTTTGGGCTTGTACTTTACTACAATTTCCTATTAATTGTTCTCTTGTTAATAAAAATCAATTATTTTAAAAATATTAAAAAGAACAATTACATGGATAGTTCACTATTGGCTTACCTAGAGGCGACCTTGCCTGCCCTTTGCATTCTCTGGGCCACTAGATATGTCCACTATGAGTTTCTAGTGATGTCCTTCGGCTTTACCAACGCCCCAGCAGCATTTATAGATTTGATGAACTGGGTTTTCAGGCCATATATTGACTCATTTTTTCATTGTCTTTATTTATGACATTGATCTACTCGCGTAGTATGGAGGAGCATGAGCAGCATTTGAGAGTTATGCTTCAGACCTTGCAGGAACAAAAGCTATATGCTAAATTCTCCAAGTGCAAGTTCTGGTTAAATTCTGTGGCATTCTTGGGGCATGTAGTATACGGCGAGGGTATTAATATAGATCCCTGGAAGATCGAGGCAGTCTAGAGTTGGTCTCATCCTACATCATCGACCGAGATCAAGAGCTTCTTGGAGTTGGAAGGTTATTCTCGTCAGTTCGTGGAGGGCTTATCATCTATTGCGGCACCTTTGACTAGATTGACCCAGAAGGGTGCTCCATTCCAATGGTCTGATGATAGTGAAACGAGCTTTCAGAATCTCATGACCGTATTGACTACAGCTGCAGTGTTAGTGTTGCCTTCGAGTTCAAGGATGTATACTGTGTATTGTGACGCTTCACGCATTGGCCTGGTTGTGTATTGATGCAGGAAAGGCAATTTATTACATATGATGAAGCCCACGAGAAGAAATACCTCGTACATGATTTGGAGTTGGCCGCGACAGTTCATGCCCCCGAGATCTAGAGGCATTATCTTTATGCGGTGTCCTGTGAGGTTTACACCGATCATTGCAGCTTGCAGCATTTGTTCAAGCAGAGGAATCCCAATTTGAGGCAGCACTGGTGGCTTGAGTTACTAAAGGACTATGATATTACTATCTTTTATCATCCTGGCAAGGCGAATATGGTTGCGGATGCCTTGAGCAAAAAGGCCGAGAGTATGGGTAGTTTGGCATTCATTTCAGTAGAAGAGAGACCATTGGCTTTGAACATTCAGTCCTTGGCTAACAGACTTGTGAGGTTTGATATTTCGGTGTCCAATCAAGTTCTTGCATGCATTGTGGCTCACTCTTTATTATTTCAGCGGATCAAGGCTCGTCAGTCGTTTCTCTAGGCCACTAGATATATCCCGATCGCTTGTTTTTCTTTCTAGGTCCCTGTTCCCTTAATTAAGACTTCCAATACATGCCTTTACTTTTTTATGACTTGCGGGGATAGTTGACTTGGGTTTGGAAGGGTTCGGGTTGAAATCGGAACACTTGGTTCCTTAATAGTGGCCTAAGATGGCCAAGTTTGACTTGAGTCAACGTTTTTAGTAAACAACCTCGAAACCAGGATTTGATGGTTCCAATAGCTTCTTATGATAATTTTAGACTTGGAGGTATATTCGGATCGGGTTTCAGATGACCCGGGAGCGCTTGAAGGTTTTCAAGTTCTTTAAATTTTGTATGGAGTAGATTTTGCTTTTATCGAGGTCTGTTTGGGATTCTGAGCCTGTGAATAGTTTTGTATGGTGATTTATGACTTGTACGCAAAATTTAGCATCATTCCGAGTAGTCTAAGTAAGATTCAGCGCGTTCGGAGTAAGTTGAAAAGCTTGAAGTTCATAATTTGATTCATTTTGGTATTGGGGTGCGATTCTTAGTTTTGATGTTTTTTACGCGTACTGAGGGTTCGAGCAAGTCCTTATTATGTTTATGGACTTGTTGGTGCAACTGGAAGGGGTCCCGGGTGGCTCAGGTGAGTTTTGAACCACCCAGAGCTAAGTCCAAAAAAAATGCTATTTGCTGTAATAGCTTCCTATTTCGCGAATGCAGAGAAGGCCTCGCGTTCCTGATGAAGGAATTGGGCTGGGGTGATTTTTGTTCTACGCGTTCGCGAGAAGGAGCTCGCGATGGTGAAGCTCTGGGCCCTTGGCCTTCGCATTCGCATGAAGAGGTCCGCATTCGCGTGAAGAGGTCCTCATTCGCGAAGGGTTAGGCGAGGTTGGGTGGGGGGGCACACTGTTGGTCTTCGCGTTCGCAAAGAAGCCCTCGCGTTCGCGTAGGCAGGCAAGGAAAGCCTTCGCGTTCGCGATGTAGAGCTTTCCATCCTTTGGCCGCTTTGCCTTCGCAATCGCGAAGAAGGAATGCCCAGGCAGAGATGTTTTAAAACGGGACTTAGGGAATTTTCTCTCATTTTTGATTTTCCTTGGCCAATTTTGGAGCTTTTAGGAGAGGGGTTTTACCTAGTTATTGGAGGTAAGTAATTCCTACTCAATGTAAGTTTAATAACATAGATTATAGGTAGATTTTACCATGTAAAATGTTGAAATTTTAGGAGATTGTCGAAAATCCTAAGTTTTGATAAAAATGGGACTAGACCACGAAAATGATTATGGAATTGAGTAGAAATTATATTTTTGGGTTCCTGAGGTTATGGATAACTTTTAATTACAAATATTTATGGAATCCGGGCATGTGCCCTGGGGTGAATCTTAGGAATCTTTCAATTTGGGTTGGGTAATTACTCTAATAGTTAAATTATGAACTTTTGAGCATATATTGATTAATTTATACAATATGTGGCTAGTTTCGGATTACGCGGCACCGATTTGAGGCTTTAGTGTGAATTGTGGACTAGGAAGAGAAGTTGAACATGAGGTAAGTCTCTTGACTAACCTTGTAAGAGGGAATTCTCCCTGTAGGTGCTATAAATGATTGTTTTGCCAATAATTGTGGGTGCTACGTGCGCACGATGTGACGAGAGGCAGCATGTAGCTAAAATCATGCTTATATTTGGGTAGTTTTAGGACTCTACCATGTATTACTTATATTATTTGTACTCAACTTGTTAGTTTAATTACTTAAATAATATTTGATATTTAATAAAATATTTTTAGGACCGAACTTCATTACATTGAGTTCTGGTGGGTTACTTGACTTAGTGGAAAATTTGCCTCTTTGTGTGTTATTCTTGAGGTAGCCGTTAATTGGAGTTCGTAGAGAAATCTCACTTCCTGTGGATCGGGCTGAATGCCTCGGCAGTGTAATAGATGCATCTATAGTTAGCGGCGGTCGACCCTCGGCAGTATACACACTATTCTGGATTGGCGGTACGATCTCGACATAATTCGTGCGTGATATTGCTTGGAGTCCGATTATATTTTATATTTCTTCCATGACTTTGAGAAATTATAATCATTTGGTGGCTCTTATTAGTTGAAGTTAGTATGTGATAATTAGAGATCCTAATTGACATCTAGTTAAAGAACCACTTATTTATTTTTCATTATTGCGTTATTACTGATGTATTCCATGCCTATTTATAATTTTTTCACTTTATTTATTGAGCCTTAGTAAGTGTCGACGTTGACACCTCGTTACTACTCCTTCGAGGTTAGACTAGATACTTACTAGGTACATGTTCTTTATATATTCACGCTACACTTCTGCACTAACCGTGCAGGATGTGAAGCAGGTGCGTACCCACATTACCCAAAGGCTTAGTAGTGAGCTGCTCCCTATGCTCATTCTGCAGCGCCCAGAGTCTCTTCTTATTGTATTTATTTTTTGTCTATCTTACTCCAAACAGTAATATAGGAGTTTTGTATATTCTACTAGTTTGCTCATGCACTTGTGACATCGGGTTTTGGAAATATTTTAGTAGACATTTTATGATTTTGAGTATTATATTTACTATTTTACTCTTTCGTTATTTTGGTGCTTGTACTTTACTACAATTTCCTATTAATCGTTCTCTTATTAATAAAAATCAATTAGTTTAAAATATTTAAAAGAATAATTATATGGATAGTTCACTGTTGGCTTGCCTAGAGGCAATGTTAGGTGCCATCGCGGCCTATAGTGGAAATTGTGTCGTGACATGAAACATGCAACAAAAAATATACAACTTGAAACAAAGAATATACATCTTGAAGCAAAGAATATGCAGCTCGAAGCAAGAAATATATAGCTTGAAGAAAAGAGTATACAACTTGAAGTAGAGAATATACGACCTGAAACATGTGACAAAAAGAATAGAAGTTGGAGTGTTGGAGAACCTGTAATCCCGTACGTAATTGACCAAGTCTTATGTTGTTAGAACCTGAAGTATCCCCAATAGGGTCGCCATGTTGTTGCACATTATTTTGCACAAGTCAAAATAATATACAACTTATAGTACTCTATAACGTTAATTGGAGTTTAGAGTCGTCACCTTGTATTTAAGTCACACTAGGACATCTGTACTACACTATGTAATGTACGCTTTAATTATAGTCTGCAAAACCATTGAGATCCTAGGCAAGGATTCAAGGTATCTCGAGGGGAAGGTGTCAGGCACCCCTCAAGATCCATAAAATGTGGTTCCGGTAGACTCAATCAAATAGAAGAGGGATTAAGTAAAAAAATGATTAATTTAGATATATATAAAGAACGATAAAGAAGTTTGAAAGAAGAGTGATTGAACATGAATGTCAGGATAATATTTTATATACAAAGGGTGTGAAATACGAATGTGAGAGAAAAATACATTTTGATGACTTGGTAAATGTAAAGAAAATGTGCAGTAACAAGTAGAGTATTTATAAATTAACTAGATAAATTGTATTTAAATAATGTACTCGAAAGCATTTAATTTATGTCCAAAGTAACTATTTTGAGTGAGAGGCTAATGTGAAAGAAAATAAAAACTTACTTTAAAGTGGTTGGCGAAAAGTGGGAAAGAATTACATTTTGAAAGTCAGTGCACACCTAAAGAGAAGAACTCACTATTTTGAAGAGTAGGTTAAGTGAAAAGTGGACAATGTATGTATTTGACTAAAGTACTAAATGTAATAAAGCACAATAAACAATAAACAAGACAAGGTTAAACGAATCACAAACAACACTATATCGTACACTTTAATTTACATTTCAAAAGAATTTGATTGATGTTCAAAGATTAACCACTTAAGTGAGAATCTAAATTATATATATAAAAAAGATTTACTATAAATGATTGACAAAAGGTGGAAAAAGAATAATTTTTGAACAACCTTAGCATATAATAAAATAAAGTAAAGAATTAATTTGATAAATAGAGAATGAATGTGGTATAAGAAAATGTGTCAAAATATTTGTGACATTATTTCATCAATACAAAGAAAGTTTTGCTCAAAAAATGAGTTATCATTCAATGAGTAACTAAAAACCATCTCTAGAGTCATGGTCTTGAAACACATATTATATGAGCCAAGCCCAAATAATTTGTAACGATCCGACTGATCGTTTTGAGAATTTGTGTCCCGTCCGGCGGCTTAAGGTCGAATAACTCCATATTGTGTATTATGGCTTGCGTGTGTGGTCGAGTTCGGTTTTTGAATGTTTTGGGATTTCTTTAGAAGGATGATTCTTATTTTAGAAGCTTAAGAGATAAGAGTTTATCGGAGTTTGATTTTTGTGTAGATGACTCCGAAATGATGGTTTGATGATTCCAATAGCTTTGTATGGCGATTTTGGACTTAAGCATGTGTCCGGATTTGGATTTGGAGGTCCGTAGGCTAATTTGATGCATTTCGGTGAAAAATTGGAAAGTTGAAGGTTTAGAAGGTTGAGAAGTTTGACCAAGAGTTCACTTTGATGATATCAGGCTCGGATTTTGGTTCGGGGAATTGGAAAAGCTTTGTTATGTCATTTGGGACTTGTGTGCAAAATCTGGATTCGTTCGGGGTACATTTGATATGTTTCGGCACGAGTTTTGAAAGTTGGAAATTTGAAAATTCATAAGTTCGATTCGAGGTTCAATTCATAGTTTCAATGTTGTTCGATGTGATTTGAGGCCTCAAGCAGGTCCATTTTATATTGTAGAACCTGTTGGTATGTCTCGACGGGGTCCGGGGGCCCAAGGTGTGTTTCTGATGAGTCTCTGATCATTTTTAGTCAAGAGGGCAGGTCTGATTCTGGTGCGTCGCACCTGCACATTTTTTGAGCGTAGGTGCGTGACCGCTTCTGCGTGAGTTTGGTCGCTTATGTGACATTGGTGCATTTCCTGTTGAATCGCTACTGCGGATAGGGACCACATGTAACGACCCGATTGGTCATTTTGAGAATTAGCGTCCCGTTCGGTGGCTCCTAGTGTGGAGCAGCTTTGTATTATGTGTCATGACGTGCGTATGTGACCGAGTTCAAATTTTGGATGATTCGGAATCAATTTGGAAGAAGGATTCTTGTTTTAGAATCTTAAGCGATACGGGTTGATCGGAGTATTGACTTTTGTGTAAACGACTCCGAAATGGCGTTTTCATGATTCCAATATCTTCGTATGCTGGCTTTGGACTTAGGCGTGCGTCCGGATTTGGATTTGGAGGTCTGTAGGGTAATTTGATGCATTTTGGCGAAAATTGGAAAGTTGAAGTTTTGGAAGGTTAGGAGGTTTGATCGGGAGTTGACTTTGTTGATATTGGGCTCGGATAGCAATTTCGAGAGTTGGATTAGCTCCGATATGTCATTTGGAACTTGTATGCAAAATTTGACATCATTCCGGGTTGATTTGATATATTTCGGCGCGAGTTTTAGAAGTTAGACGATTTGGAAATTTATAAGTTCGATTCGTGGTGCGATTTGTAGCTTCGAAGTCGCTTGATGTGATTTGAGGCCTCGAGCAGGTGTGCGTTATATTATGGTACTTGTTGTCATGTTTTGATCGAGGGGGGGGGGAGGAGGGCCTCGGGTGTGTTTTGGATGTGCTACGAACCATTTCTTCAGTCTTTTGAGTTGCTGGTTCCGAGTGTTGTTGTTGCTCTTCACGATCGCGAAGATGAAGACGCGATTGCGTAAGGTTTCTTGGAGATTAGGTATTTTGTTCATCGCAAAAGCAATCGTGGTCATGCATTTACCAAGCTTATGCAGTCAGATGTCCGCATTCGTAGCCGTCTCTCCGCGTTAGCATAGTGGAGCTGGGCATTGGTGGTCATTTCTTCATCGCGTTCGCGAGTCTCTTTGTGAGTTCACATAGTTTGTTGTCTTTATTCATCGCATTCGCGATGTGTTTTACGCGAACACGAAGCATTATTTGTGTTGGGCAACATTTACTTCTTCGCGATAGCGAGGAATGTTCCGCGATCGCGTAAGAGGAATCACTGGGTCAGATTATAAAAACTCTATTTCAAGGGTTTGGCCATTTTTATCACATTTTGAGTCGTACACCTCGGCTTTGAGCGATTTTTCGTGGGTTTTTCAAGAAAATCTTTTGGGGTAAGTGTTCTTCACTCGGAATTGATTATACTTCATGATTTTATCTTTATTTATATCATTAAATTAGTGTTTTGAGTTGAGGAAAAATGGGAATTTTTAAGAAATCCTTCAAAATATAAAATGAGGATTTGAAGGGCGATTCGATATCGGAATTTGGTAATTCCTATATGGTTGAACTCATATCGGAATGAGTGCTCGGCTTTTGTGAATTTTATCGGGTTCCGAGGTACGGGATCGGGGGTTGACTTTTGGGTTGACTTTTTTGTTCTTGTTAAAGGTTGAAGCTTTGTTATCCGGAATTGTCTCCTATGACTTTTATTTATGATTCGAAGTTATTTTTGGCTAAATTTGAGCCGTCCCGAAGTTGTTTCACTCGAGAAGGTTATTTTAGAGTATTGGTCTACCTTCTTTGAGGTAAGTATCTTGCCTAACTTTGTGTGAGAGAACTACCCCTTAGGATTTGAGTCATTTGTGCTAATTGTGTCATGTGAAGGTCGCGAGGTGACGACTACGTGCTTGGGCTTATTTGTGAAAATTTGACTGTTAGGTTCTTATGTTCATTAGATATGAAGTTGTTTGTCATGTTAAATACTTCAATTACTAAACCCACCCTTACATGTCTTAATTGGAATTAATATCTTCATGGTCTACCATTATTGCCGATTAAACTCTTATGTACCTTAACTGAAGTTGTTGCCTCTTTTATTGTCATGCTATCCGTCCCGTAATTGCTTAACCTTAATTGAAATCATTATTATCTATTCCGTAATTGCTTAGCCTTAATTGAAGTTTGTAATCCCTTTCAATGTTGACGTATTCTTATTTGGGGTCATTGATTCATGCTATCTCTCTTGTTGTCGAATTGTACTTTCGTGGAATCATTTTTACACACTACCTGTCCCTTGTTAAACTATTCTTGTTGAGACAATTATTTCCCTGTGGTGTCTTTCTTTGTGAGTTTGTTCTTCCGTTTCATTGTGTTCTGAAGTTCTTGTGTTGATTTACTTGCCGTATTCTCGTGTCATTGTTGTTGTTGCTATTGTATTCGTTGTTGTTGAGCCGAGAGCTATGCGTGGTTGTGATTTTGAAATTGTTTTGAGGAAATGTTGTGGCATATGGGCACATACTGTGAAAGTCATTTTGTTGAGTTCTTATTTTTTGGCACACGTGTTATTGTTGGGAGAATTGTTATTGTTGCTTGCATGAGGTTTATGACGTGCTATTGTTTGCTGTTTCCATGAGGTTTCTGCCATGCTGTTGTTATGTTGTTGCATGAGCTTTATGTCGTGATGTTCTTATGTTGTGTGCACAAGGTTTCTGCCGTGTTTCTTTTATTATTGATACGCATGCGATGAGATGAGGTGGGCTTGATATGCGTGGCTAGTAGGGGAACTAGTAGAAGCCATGTAGTGTTATAAGGTGGGCTAAAACGCGTGATGCTCTTTCGGGAAAAATGATTTTCAAAACTAAATCTAAAGGCTCCCGCGGTGATATAAGGAAATTTTGTGATTCATTTTATGATTTGAGACTACGAGGCGGTACCTCGGTAGGGCTCTTTTTGACATTTCCCCATTCTTTTGTACTTGTCTTTGATTGTTGTTTCCTTAACATACTATTAATTGTCGTTCTCTGTGTTGCACTATTTTCTTAGTTCTGTGTAGTTAATCTTGTTGTACTATTCGTGGTTTCCATTTCATGGTTGTCTTTATTACACTTTACACTTTGTGGTGATAGCTTCTTATGTACCATTCATCGTCCCTACTCTTACTTGTTGACTTGAATTGTGGTACAACACTTGCAAAAACATACACGTATATAAATCACCCATCGGCCTAAGAAGATGAATCCTGATGTTTTTACTAGTTACATGTACCCCCATGTACTTGCCTTATATGTAAGAGTTATCCTGTTGGCATGTGAATTGTCCGTGCAGTCATGAGTCATTATTATTGTTTGCACGTGAGTGGTCCGGGCAGATATTAGATATTGTCACCCCTTTGGCAGTGCTGTTATGAATTGTAACATGGGCACAAGATGCCAAGTGATTAGGATTCACGAATTGGGACTTGTGATTGTGATTTTAAGGTTTGGTACCTCGTGGAAATTCTTGGATAAACCTGGTGTGAAAGCTGTTGTTCCTACTTACTTTTCACTTGTCTTCCCTTATTTTGTTTCACCGGATTGAAATGTGTTCAGCTTACTCTACAGTGTTATTACCTGTTGTGTCTCGTTGCTTACTGTTGCTTTTAGTCCCTATTACAAACATTGTATTATTATTGTGATCATGCCTAGCTTATTATTGATACTGTTCCCTGTTAGCTCTACGTTTATACCTGTTCATGTTGTTCAGACCAGTAGGTGTCTTGACTATTCCTCGTCACTACTCCACCAAGGTTAGTCTTAATACTTACTGGGTATCGCTGTGGTGTACTCATACTACGTTTATGCACATTTTTGTGCAGATCCAGGTGCCTCGAATATTGTTGATTATTAGCTAGCTGGTCGGGCATTACCGTGGAGACTCAAGGTAAACCTGCTGTTGTGTTTGTAGGCCTCAAAGTCACCTTATGATACTGTACTTGTATTGTTTAATCCTTTTCCAAACAGTTGTATTTAGGGGTTTTTCTAGTAAACTCAGTAGAGCTTATGACTTGTACTACCGGTTTTGGGATGTTAATTCATGTGGTAAATGTTGAGTTCATTTTGAAATATCCGATTTCTTCTTAATAGTTCTGTTGGTTAATTTCTGTCAATTTTATCAATAAGTGTTAGGCTTACCTAGTCGTAGAGACTAGGTGCCGTCATGACATCCTACAGAGAGAAACTGGGGTCATGACACCGCAGGTGCGAGGTCGCATTTGCGGAAGAGTGATCGCAGATTTGAGTTTGTGGCTCAGTTCGACTGTCCGCTTTTGTAGTATTTTGGTCGCTTCTGCAGAATCGGAAATGCGATGGATGGCTCGCAGGTGCAAAATCGTGGTTGGCAAGTGAAGGCCGCAAATGCGGCGAATTTCTCGCAAGTGCGAGAGCGCAGATTGGCAATTTGTGTCCGCAAATGCGGAATTGCCTAGACAGAAACATATATTACTAATGTATTCCATGCCTATTTATATTTTGAGCGATTTTTGAGGGATTCTTCACGTGTTCGATTGGGTTAAGTGTTCTTCACCTGGAATTGGTTATATTTCATGATTCCATATTTTTTTAATCATTAAATTAGTGATTCAAATGGGAGAAAATGAGAAATTTTGTGAAAACATTCAAATATGTACAATGATGATTTGAAGGAGGATTTGTTATAGGAATTTGAAATTTTGGTATGGTTGGACTCGTATCGGAGTGTTATTTTTGTCGGGTTCCGAGGTACGGGCCCGAGGATGATTTTTTGAGTTGACTTTTTATTTCTCTTTCAATATCGAAGCTTTATTATCCAGAATAGTTTCCTATGGTTTTTATTTATGATATTAAGTTATTTTGGCTAGATATGAGCCGTCTGGAGGTTGTTTCACACAAGAAGGCCATATTAGAGTGTCGGTCTAGCTTCTTTGAGGTAAGTATCTTGCCTAACTATGTGTGGGAGAACTACCCCTTAGGATTTGAGTCATTTGTGCTAATTGAGTTATGTGAAGGTCGTGTACGCGAGGTGGCGAGTACGTACTCGGGCTTATTCATGGGAATTTGACTGTTTTAAGCTCTTAGGTTCCTATGTCCTTTAAAAATGAAGTTGTCTTCTCATGTTAAATCCTTCATTTACTAAATTCACTCTTATGTGTCTTACTTGGAGTTGGTCGATTCATGCTCTACCCTTGTTGTCAATAAACTCTTATGTGTGTTAATTGAAGTCGTCGCCTCTTTTATTGTCATGTTGTCTTTTTCGTAATTGCTAAACCTTAAATGAAGTTATTGATGTCTTTTCCGTAATTGCTTAACCTTAATTGAAGTTATCATTATCTTTTCCATAATTCCTTAATCTTAATTGAAGTTATCATTATCTTTTTTGTAATTGCTAACCTTAATTGAAGTTATTAATATCTTTTCCGTAATTGCTCAACCTTAATTGAAGTTATCATTATCTTTGTCGTAATTGCTTAAACTTAATTGAAGTTATTATTATCTCTTCCGCAATTGCTAAATCTTTCCTTTCATTGTTGACTTATCATTATTTGAAACTAGTCTTTGGGAACGCACGTCGTGCGTGTACCCATATCAATGAATATGAAATTTAAAAAAATTTATATCAATATTATTAAAAAAAATATTTTTAAGTGACAAGAATTATAGAAAGAAGTATAAGTTCTTGATATCTTATGGTGACCTGGATATATCTATTAGCTTGTTTCAAAAAGTCAAAACACCTTCAGGGTGGCAAAAAACTATATTCTTCGAGTAAAAACTAAAGAAATCATACCAGAAAAATATTTATCTGAACACAAAAGAAAAAAGTTTTTAGCCCTGTAGGCTCTCTGATTTTTATAATAGACGTTATTAAACTCCCATCGGCACAAACTGTGACGACCCGGTAAATCGTCTCATGGGTTACTGCTCCGTCTTCCCCAATATCTGTACCATTAATCCTTGTTATCAGTGTTTTAGGTAATTTAATTGAGTAAGTTGCATTCGGAGTGAAATCAGTAAGAAATGAGACACTTAGTCTCTTTCAAGGAGGCTTAAGTTGTAAAAGTCAACTGTATGTTGACTTATGAGTTAGAAGGCTCGGATGTGAATTTCGACGATTCAGTTAGTTCCGGGAGAGGATTTATGACTTAGGAGAGTGATCAGAATTAGTCTTGGAGGTTCCGTGTAGAATTAGGCTTGAATTGGCGAAGTTAGAATTTTGACGATTTCCAGTTGATAGGCGAGATTTTGATCCGAGGGTCGGAATAGAATTCCGAAAGTTGCTGTAGCTTCGATATGTGATTTATGACTTGTGTGCAAAATTTCAAGTCATTCGGACGTGGTTTGGTTGGGTTTAGATCAAAATAGCGACTTAGAAGATTTTGATAAACCTTAGGCTTGAATCCGGTGCGAATTTGATGTTATGATGTTGATTTGAACGTTCCGAAGGTTGGAACAAGTTTGAATAATGTTATGGGACATGCTGGCATGTTTGGTTGAGGTCCCGAGGGCCCCGAATAGATTTTGGATGGTTAATGGAGCTTAACTTTGGCATTTCAAGAATGTGTCGATGTCGTATCTTCAAGAATAAGTGGTATCATATTATTCAAATGAACTCCAAATTCAGTTTTGATTGAAGCATTAGATCCGTATCAAAATTTCGGAGTCATAGCAAAAAGAATTGTCCAATTCGGACATCGTATGAGAAAGTTATGCCTATTTTCGCGTCGAGGGAAAAGTCTGCTGAAATGTCAGATCTGCGATCGCAGATCTGACCGCATTTTGGCCGCATTTTGACACAGAATGTCGAAAACTGAGACAGAACTTGGGGCGAGAATTGCGACAAAAAATGCGAACCGCAAAGGTGAAATACGGACCGCATTTTTGGCATAGGGGATCGCATTTTTGACCTGACAGGGGTGTTTTAACCCGATTTTTGGTACCTTTAAGTAGAACCCAATGCCCATCTTGTTCTATAAGACCCATTTTCGTTACCCACGAAGAGGAACACCTCCAAACACCATAGAATTACCATAAATCAACCTCAAAACTATATTCAAAGGAGATTTTCATGGACAAATTCTTAAAGGAAGAGTTTTTTTCATCTTAAACATACTTTGGGCCATAGAACTCGGATTGAAACAAGTTTTGAAGCAATTCTTGGAGGGTTTCCAAGAGAAACATCGGGGTAAGTATTCCTAACTCGATATTGGAGGAATTACCTCAGTTTATCACTATTTTTAGCAATTAATTGGTGATTTAAGTTAGAAAATTGTGAAAAACCCTAAGGCTTAGGTGTGAGGGTTAGAGGTCGATCCGGTGTCGGAATTCGACAAATTTTATATGGTTGAACTCATGAGGAGATAAGGAACCCGTTGGAGTGATAATTTCTAAATTTTTAGAAGTGGGCCCGGGGCTCGGGTTTTGCTAATTTCAGGATTTCCTAGTAATTTTGATTATTTTCGCTTGGGCTTTGTCCCCGTAGCATAATATGACGTAATTATTTTGAATTTGAATAGATTCGACGCACGTGGAGGCGAATTCAAAGGGCAAAGGTGTCGCGGGCTAAAAATTTAGCCATTTTGAGGTTAGTAATAATTGTTAATGATGCTCTGAGGGTTTGAAACCCCGGATTGCACATCGTAGTGCTATATTGAAGTAAGGCACACGCTCGATGATGAGCGTGGGGTCGTTTACTACTGGGGATTGTGACTTGGTCCGTCCCGATTGATGATTTTTTTTACTACCTATTTGATTGGAACTGATTTGATAATATAAAGATTTGGGCTTCCAGCCATATTTGGGCTTCGTGCCGGTTATGTGAACCCATCAGGGGTAATTTATCACTGTTTACTGAAATCATATTTGGGCTTCATGCGGGTTATGTAAACCCTTCGGGGGTATTTGTTAATGATTTGAATCATTATTTGAACTCAGTTTTGAAAACCAAATGATGTTTTCAAATGATTTTGAAATGGATCGGGTGGCACGTCGCCACGAGATATGATATAGCGCTTGGGCAATAAGAAGCCCCTCCCGGAGTCTGAACCACCCACAGTGAGCGCAGCGTACCCATTATGATAATTGCAGTTGGTAACAATGACAACTGTAGGTTACAGTTGGTAACAATGACAACTGATAACCGGGGATGGGTAGATGATACAGTTGGTAACAATGACAACCGTAGGTTACAGTTGGTAACAATGACAACTGGTAACCGGAGTTTGAAAGATTTTACTATTTTAAATAACATTGCCCGAGGGGCATGTTTTTAGATGACTCTGAGCCCGAGGGGCAGTTTTAAAGTGCTTTCTTTTACTTCACGTTATTTACTTGAAAGATGCACATGTTTTGCCTGTTGAAAGGAGTTTCTACTTGAATTTACACTGGTTTACTATTTCACTGATGTTTCATTACCTCATTATGGATTGCCTTGTGCATTATGTGTTTTCTTACTTTCAGTCATTATTTATGTGTATTACTCACTGAGTTGGAAGTACTCACATTACTCCCTGCACCATGTGTGCAGATTCAGGCGCTATCGATTCCGCTCCGAGGCATTGATTACTACTGTCAGGGCGGTGATTCGGAGACTACGAGGTAGCTGTTCACGTCCACAGCCCCATATCTCTTTTATTTTGCTGTTTCCACTTTCTTCAAACAGTTGTGCCAAAGATACTGTAATAGTTATACTATTATTAGGATTGCATTAGTGGCTCATGACTTTGTGACACCCCAGTTCGGGCTGTAGTCGGGATGGTTCACTACATTTTTCTGCAAATTCCAGTTATTAAACCATATTTATATCATTTTCGTATTGTTTTGCTGTTTAAATGTAGTTTAGTTGAATTGGCTGGCCTTGTCTTCATGAGAGGCGCCATCACGACCGGCTTGGGATTTTGGGTCGTGACAGAGTTGGTATCAGAGCCTAGGTTACTTAGGTCTCACGAGTCATGAGCGGGTTTAGTAGAGTCTTGCGAATCGATACGGAGACGTCTGTACTTATCTTCGAGAGGCTGCAGAACATTTTTAGGAAAATTCCATATTCTTGTAACTCTTGTCGTGTGAACTTGTTGATCCGAGAACTAAAACTTCTGCTATCCTGTTCCCTCACAGATGGTGAGGCCAGGAACTACTGGACGAGGTGGACGACCACCAATACCAACCACTGAGGCCACCAGAGGCCGTGTACGCGGTCGTGGTCGTGGTAGAGGCAGAGCAGCGAGGGCAGCATCTGTTGATCCACCAGCTGCCCCAGCTCAAGGACAGGCTCCAGCAGCCCCAGTTCAGGCACCAGCTGTGCCTGCAGCTATTCCAGGTCTTCAGGAGACCTTGGCTCAAATTTTAACCGTTTGCACTGGCCTAGCTCAGGTGGTTTCAGCCACTACAGCTGCAACTACTTCTCAGGCCGGGGGAGGCAATCAGACTCCAGTTGCCCGTATACCTGAGCAGGTAGTCCAGGGACTACAGATGCCGGGGGCACCTCCAGCCCAACCAGTTGCACCGGCTCAGGAATTCATAGTACCAGTTATGCCGGACCTTGAAGTCACTGGGAAATTAGCTACAATCAACACCAACGTCTAACACGAGCGGACGTACCTGGATCCGCACAATAGGATGTGCAAAAGCGTAGTATGAGTATACCACAATGGTACCTAGTAAGTATCAAGCCTAACCTTAGTAGAGTAGTGACGAGGCCAGGTCAAGCCACCTACTACGACATAATAAACAGTATGAAAACGTAATAACAATAAATAATGGAAGGCGGAGAAATAATTGATACGAAATAAGTTAATAACATAAGCTAATGCAGGAATTGTAAGCATGGAGATATCATAAAGGAAGCAATTAAAGAGAACCACAATCATCATATACGGACAATAACTGATAGAACAATGGAGGGACAAAACAACAAGAAGTGTTCCCACCAAAAACCCTTTTACAACATGAGATAAACAACAAGAATCACACGAGGTACCGCCTCGTGCACAATGAGAATCACAACCGAGGTACCACCTCGTATATAACAAGAATCACAAACGAGGTACTACCTCTTATTCGCATTTCTAAATTTTAATCACAATTTTTCCTTATACTGCCGCGTGAACCTTAAATTTAAATAGTTTTGAAAACGTTTATTCCGAAATAGCTACACGCACTTTAGCCCACCTTATGACGCTGCGAGGCTTAAGGTAATTCCCTTACAAGCAACACGAACATAAAACCCACCTTATGCCGCTGCATGCACATTAATCCCTATCCTTATACCACCATACGCACATCAATATCACATCACAATAATAACTCGCACCACAAGTGCCCATATGTCACAACCTGCCAATAATCAACAACATCAATGTTTCCACAACAATAGCCCATAGCTCAACCACAATGTGTACAAGAATATTAGCAATAACAATGAATGTAAATTTCTTAACAAGAAAGATATACCAACGATAAAAACTTCGCCTCAAAGTGACAGCGACTTTCACAATTTCAACACCAATAACTCAACAATGAAAAGGATAAGGTGTAACCATGATATTAAATAAGAATAACTCACACTGAAAGAGATAACATGTAACAATGACTTCAAATAATGATAATCAACAATGAAAGAGATAACATGTAACAATGACTAAAAATAATGATAATCAACAATGAAAGAGATAAGATGAAATAATAACTTCAAACAATGGTAAATCAACAATGGGAGAGATAACATACAACAAGGACTTCAATTAAGGGTAAGTCAACAATGGACGAGATGACATGTAACAATGAAAGAGGCAACAAGTTCAACTAAAGCATAAGAGTAAAGTTTCAAGTAAGATGTAGAACGAGTATTACCAAGGTCATTTTAGGCATGTAAGGATAGACTAACACAAGTAAGAGTAGATTTACTATAAGAATTTAGAACATGATATGACAATCCAATTAAAGCATGGGATGAGTCTAATTAGCCTAAAATGGTCAAATACCACATACAACTCGTGTACCCATTCATCACCTTGCGTACACTGCTTTCACATAACATAAATGACACAATTAATCCCAAATACTAAGGGGTAGTTCCCCCACACAAATTTAGGCAAGATACTTACCTCAACTAGGCCAATTCAACCCTCAAAAATAGCTTTCCCCCAAAAATTCGCCTTATCATCAAACAATACAAGGGAAATCAATTATAATAGATAAAGCTTTGATCTTTACACTTTTCCAAAAAAGTCAAAAAAAAGTCAACCCGGGGCCTGCCCGGTCAAAACTCGTGTCCAATGGTAGATTCGGACTACCCATAACCCCACGAGTTCATATATATGATTAATTTCAAAATCCGAGTCAAAATCGGCTCTCAAAAATCAAATCCTTATTTTTTTCAAAAACTTGACAAAATTTCACAAATTTTCACTCTGATTCACATGATTTTGAAGTTACAACCTAAGATATATCGGTGAAATATGGTCAGAAATAGATTAGAATACTTACCCAAGGTTTGTAGATGAAAATCCCCTCTCCAAATCGCCTCCTATCAAGCCTAGGGTTCTAAAATGAGAGAATATATGATGAAATCCCGAATTTCGGCCTTTTTGATAAGCTGCAGATGTAGCAATTGCGACATGGGTTCGCAAATGCGTGAAGAATTCATCGCAATTGCGGCCACTGACCAACCTACAGGGACATCGCAATTGTGACAAAAGGGTTCGCAAATGCAAACCCTTTCCCTTCGCAAAAGCGACACTTTAGTCGTAAATGCGAGCTACCAATAGCCCTGAGCTAATTCGCAATTGCATGCCAAGTATCGCAATTGCGATACTTTAGGCCCCCTGCTAAGCTCGCAATTGCGAACCTGGTGTTCGCAAATGCGATACCTGAGGCATCAGCACACCAGATACTGTATTTCAGTTCAAAACTTTCCGAAACATGTCTGAAACTCATCCGAGCCCCTCAGGCTCAAAATCAAACATCCACGAAAGTCTAAAAATATCATACAAACTCGCTCACACAATCAAAACATAAAAATAACATCTAAAACTACGAATCAAACACTAAAACGCACGAATTTTAATGTAAAGTTCAAGAATCTCTAAAATTACAACTAAAATTCTGAATCCTATCAAATCAACTCTAATGATACCAAGTTTTGCAAACAAGTTGTAAATAGCATAACGGACCTATTGCGAGTCCCAAAATCAAATTCAGAACTCGATAGCTAAAAGTCCACATATAGTCAAAATGTTCAACTTCAAATTGCCAAATTTCGGCAAAACAACACAAATCAACCTACGGTCTTCCGAATTTAATTCCGGGCATACGTCCAAGTCCAAAATCACGATACGAAGATATCGGAGCCATCAAAACAACGCTACAGGGCCGTTCTCACCAAACTCAAAGTTTATTCAACATTTCTAACTTAGGCTTCTAAGCCAAGAATCAAAGGTCTAAATCAACCGGAATTCTTCCCGGAACGAAACTAACCAACACCATAAGTCATTAAACAATAAACACACATGTGTGAAGCATTAAAAAGGGAAACGGGGTGCAATTACACAAAATAACCGATCGAGTCGTTACATTCTCCCCCTCTTAAAACAAGTGTTCATCTTCGAACATGCATAAAGAGATACCTGAAGTGGTGAAAATGTTAGGATAATGAATCCGCATGTCGTTCTCGGTCTCCCAAGTTGCCTCCTCGATCGGATGACTCCTCCATTGAACCTTCACTGAAGAAATGTTCTTTGATCTCAACTTCCGCACTTATCTGTCTAAGATAGCCACCTGCTGCTCAATATAAGTCAAAACCTTGTCCAATTGGACTTTGCTGAAGACTAAAATATGAGACGAATTACCGTAACACATCCGGAGCATAGAAACATGAAACACCGGATGAACTGCAAACAAACTTGGTGGCAATGCAAGCTTGTAGGACACCTCACCAATCCTCTCAAGGATCTCAAAAGGTATGATTACTTAGGGCTCAACTTGCCCTTCTTCCCGAACCTCATCCGACCCTTCATGGGTGAAACCCAAAGCAAGACTCGCTCTCAACTATGAATGCAACATCACGAACCTCTCGATCCGCATAACTCCCCTGTCTAGATTGGGTTGTATGAAGCCGATCCTAGATCAACTTGACTTTCTCCAAGGCATCTCGAACCAAATCAATGCCCAATAACTTAGCCTCTCCTAGATCCAACCAACCAACTGGGGAACGACATTGCCTCCCATATAGGGCCTCATAAGGAGCCATCTGAATACTCAATTCGTAGCCATTGTTGTAGGAAAACTCCACAAGTGGCAAGAACTGATCCCAAGAACCCCTAAAATCCATAACACAGACACGAAGCATATCCTCCAATATCTAAATGGTGCGCTCGAACTGTACATCCTTCTGGAGTAAAATGTTGCACTCAACTCAACCCATGTGCCTAACTCACACTGCATAGCTCTCCAAAAATGCGATGTGAAATGCGTGCCTCGGTCAGAGATGATGGATACCGGCATGCCATTAAGCCTAAGAATCTCGCAGATATAGATCTGAGCTAGCTGCTCTGAGGAATAGGTAGTCGCTACCAGAATAAAATGAAGTGACTTGGTCAACCTACCCACAATCACCCATACAGCATCAAATTTTTTCTTGAGTCTGTGGCAGCCCAACAACGAAGTCCATTGTAACAGCTCCCATTTCCACTCCAGAATCTCAAGTCTCTAAAGCAAACCGCCTGGATGTTGATGTTCATACTTCACCTGCTGACAATTTAGGCACCGAGTTACATACTTGATAGGTGGCTATTTTACCAACTTATCTCTTTTTGATACTTAGGCTTTTATGATTTTGTTGAGAAACTAAGGCATCTATTGAGGTTTATTGGCATATTTTAGGTATCAAGTGATTTAGAGAAGATACAGAAGAAACCAAGTCAAAATGTGTTAAATGAAAAAAAATGGACAGCTGCCAGACAATGCTCTTCGCGATCGAGAACATTGACATGCGATCACAGAAGGCCAGGAAAATATACATCGCGAACGCAGGGCAAATTTTGCGAACGCGATCAAGAAGCTGATCAATGGCTGTCAAGTACCTTATGCGAACACGATTTCTGGTTTGTGATCGCAATTCTTTGCAGCATTACTCTTCGCGATCACAAGCCCGTTTTCGCGAACGCAATTCACAAATTTGGCCAAAATTTTGGGCAATTTTGGCATTTCACGTTTTTGACCCTAAAACCATTTAATACAAGATCCGGCTCATTGGTAAAAGATGTTTGGCTTATTTTTAGTCTCTTGACTATAGACCACAAGTTTTGGAGCTAGGATTCTTGCACACGCACATGGGTCTTGAATATTTGAAGCTTTTGTTTAGAATTTCTTACCCATTTATGTTCATTTCTTCATTTTGTTGCTTTGTATTGAATATCTAAGTGTTTAGTATTTTTTCCAACACTTGAATCTTGTTTGTGGAAATATTCATATTTGAAGTGTGGATTACATATCTTGTTATACTTATGTATTGAATGATTTTTATTTATACTGTAGTGAGTTATTGTTTCTTTGATTATTCTTGTTCTTTAATGTTTCCAAAGGGATTAGCTAACCCTAGGACTCGCCCATTTACTTCGAATTAATTTTGGGAAAGATGATTTGGGGTTGGGAAAGATTAATAACAAGAACTTGAGGATTTAACTCTTACTTTACAGATTCTACCTAGGGATAGGATTGAACTACTTGTAGCCATAATCAGGTGTGCTTAATCTCTTAATTGTTTTAGGGATAATTCAATTAGGAAGTCTTGTTAGTATTTGGAAGAAGCTAATATAGAATTATTACCCGAGGCTAATTAACATAAACTCGCTCATATTTGTAAAATCATGAAATACATTGGATCGTTACTTGAGTGTAATTCCATTTGCGTCCATGTTTGTAGCCATTGATCATTTCACTTGCTTTCTAGGTTAGTTTATTTTTTCGCAATCAGTTATAGATATTTTCTCAAAACCTTTCTAAGTACTTGGCTTAGCATAACAAGTGATAATTCTCATACATGCCTAATTGCCTACATATTGTTCTCTGTGGGATTCGACCCTGACTAAACTTGGGTAAATTATATTGCATGCGACCGTGTCCATTTACTTTTTGTAGTGGATTTGGACGTCATCAAAATTGGCGTCGTTGCCGGGGAACAATTTGGTGTATTTAGCTTGTTTGAGAAGTAAGCGTACATGCTTTGCTCCAAACTTGTGAATATTTGTGTAATTATTTTTGTTATCTTGGTTTATTTTCTTATTTTTTTCTTGTTTTTTTCTTAGTTTTGAAAAATGGCGTTGCCTAATGAAAATTGGTCGAGTGGTAGTTGTTCATACATTGATGACCCTTGTCCTTATTGTGAAGGACCACACTCGTGACAAAATTGTTTAAATTCTCCCGGGGGCCGATTGTGCGCACAATCTCAAACCCATGAGTGCATTATTTATGATAAGTGTGGTGGTCAAAATGACCATTGGGATAATTGTGCTTATTTGCCCTTCCCTTCCCCAAACTCCTGCTATGATGATTCTACTTTTTGTGATAACAAGTATAGGGATATGGAAGTGGAAGAAGTAGAGCATGGTCAAAATGGAGAGTTCAAGCTCATGCTGGAATGCCTACTTGAAGGAGGAAACAAAGAGCAAAGTGCCTTGGAGGAGCTTTTGGAAAATAGTCTCCAAAATGATTTGGCGCTTGAAAGGTTGAACTCACAAATGGGAGAAATGCTTGAAGCTTTAGAGGTCCAAATATCCTCGGAAATGAATGATAGCCAGGAACCTTTCATAGAGGTTGAAGCCGAAAATCCTTCTTAGGCACTTGATCAAAATCAAGAAGAACTCTCAAATGCTCAAAATGAGAGGATGATGCTCATGTTGGAGGCCATTCTTGAAAATGAGGAGAAGCACAACTTGGCACTCGAGTACTTCAAACAAGTTTTAACTCAAAATGATGAGAATATCCTCACTTTGGAAGATCAAATGAAAATAATGGTTGAGGCTCACTATGCCCACCAACTTGAGATGTGGAAAGAGATCAAGAAGAATCTGACTTCGAGGAAGAAAGTGAGCTTTATTTTGAGGAATCAAGAAATGAACATCCACCAACCTACATCATACTTGTTGGTGATGCTGAGAAAAAAATAGAATTAGAGTCAACCGATGTTGTTGAGAAGATGGTTGAATTTGGCTCTAGTTCGGGGGAGAAAGAGAATGTCAAAATCCGGAAAAAATTGCAAGTTGGGAGGTTATTGTCACATTCCAAGCATTTCTCGACATTGGAATTGTGCGGTGATATGGGAATTGAACTACACGATTCAATGAGGGATTGCGAAGAAGAGAAGCAAAAGCCATACATCTTGCAATTTGAAAGTACAAGAAGGCAAAATGACATTCCGCACATGAAAGCCAAGAAATGCAAAATGAAGCAAATGATATTTGGCTTGATCATCTACTTACTACCCCCGTTGCTCGTGGCCACAAGATTTAGTCAAAGTTAGGTGCCCAGTTCATATCGTCCAACTGGCGAGAAAAGTGGTAAAGTTAATTCGCGTCGTGCCAAGATGTTAAATGCGGCGCTTGGTGGAAGGCAACCCATCGTTCTCAAATTTTTTTGTCGTTTTTGAAATTTTCTTTTTTAGAATAGCTTAGTATATTATTTTTGACTAATCTGCCAAGTTTCACAATTTTTGGAGTTGATTTGAGCATATTGGGGTGACTGGATAGCAAAAAAAAAATTTGTAGCTGATGAAAACTACAGGAAACTGTTGCACTTTGCGATCGCATAAAATGATCTGCGTTTGCGCAATACAAAATTTTTCTATCCCTACGCGATCGCAGTAAAGGAAATGCGGTCGCGTCTTTTTTATAAGTTTGTTTTGGGTGAATGCTAGTATTGACACACAATCGTGATAGGTAAGTTTTGAACATTTAAAAACTAGAAATAATAAAAGACACCCACGTTGCCCCAAACAAAGAAATGATCTCCTACTCCCCTAACCCCTGGAAACCATCTCCAATCCTCCTTTTGATTTAATTCCATTGCATCACTCACTTGTCATCCTCAAGGTAAGTGGATTTCTCCCTTAACTCTCACTTTTTTCAATTCTTATTGTGAAATAGTAGAAGAGCAGCCACATATTCAAGGTTTTGGGGCTTGAGTTTTATTCTTTTTGTCAAATGAGAATGTTGTGTGCTTTGCATGCTTGTTTGCTGTGACAGATTGGTTGAGAGTTTGAGTGAGGTTCTGTGAAATTTTGGGGGTAAAAATCCATAGGTTGATGGTGTGAACTTGCTAAGAAAATTGGGGCACACGAACTGTTTGATGAAATGCCCAAATGAGTTGTTACTGGGCGTTGAAGAAGACCCTTGCGGTCGCGATGCCCCATTATGCAATCCCGTAGGTCGAATTCTGCTGAGAACCAAAATTGCTCATCGCGATCGCGAGTATTCTTCTGTGATCGTGTAGCTTTATTTCAGCTGGAAAACCAATTGTTCTTCGCGATCGCGTGCCTAGTTCCACGATCGCGATTCAATGAAGCCCAGGCTGCAAAACCGTTGCTTCGCCCAATTTATGACCCTATGGCTTTTTGATCGCTTTCTTTGGCCTAAATACCTCCTAATACAATGCGCTTAGTGTCTATATAGGCGTTTGACATGTTTACTCCTTTTGTAGGTACTTTGATCTTGAAAATGGCTTCGGCATCAAATGAAAATGTTCAAGAATATGTCGAACAAGTTACCGAAGAGGAGTACTTTGGTCGGGATATATTATCATCACTAAGATGTTCCCACCACTACGACAAACAGTTGTGTAGAAGCATGATTAAGGAAAAAGGCATTCTCTTGACCGACCTTGAAGGTCGATGGCCCGAGTTCCATGGAAGATTAGTATCGCATGGATGGATTTGCTTAGATAAAGAACCAAGAACAGCCAATCATGAAGTGATAAGAGAATTTTATGCTATTGCTGTGGAGACTGACTTCTTTAATGATTTGGTTGTTACTGTCAGGGGCAAGCAAGTCTGCTTTGATCCAGAACTAATAAATACATATTACAATCTGCCTAATGCTGACAAATAGGTGTACAGGGATAGAGCTAAAGACTTGGGCACACAGTGGTTTGTGGACCATTTGCATGGTGGAAAGATGCTGAACTGGATAATAAATCACTCAAGGATCGAGTCTTCTGAGTTCATTGCTGAGGCTAGGACTTGGCTCTCCATTATCTGTGCTCGAGTCCTGCCTTCACGTAATGAGACAGAGGATACACTTGTGAAGGCAAGGGTGATTTGCGCGATCATAGAGGGCACACCAGTGAATGTGGGATAGCTTTTTGTTGATGAGATAACATAGGTTGTTGCAGAGAGGACTAAGAGTTTATTCTTCCCCTCCATGATCACTAATTGATGCAATGAGGCGGGGGTGTAGTAGAGGCCTACAGAGAAGGAAAAGAACCTAGAGAAGCTCATTCATCCATTGCTGAGAAAAGGAGTAGGGAATGCACGGAAGAAAAGAAATATTGATGTAGCATCTCCCTCATTTGGACAGTTTCTTGACACCATCACTGAGATGCTTGATTCTCCCCCAGATGCCACAAGGACTTGTACTGCTATTATACCACTTGAGCAGGGACCCCTCACACTTAGGTATATCTCTCGCCAGGTCTATGGCATGGAGACACAGGTCCACCAGCTTGTACCCTTCTGGACCGTCTGGAGAGAGCACATCTGCCGGTCCAACTGGCCAAGGAAAGGTTCCAATTATTTCAAATCTTGCTAAGGAGCAGCAAGCCATTAAAGCAAAATTGGGTAAGATTGAGTGGAGGAAGCTGAAGCAGAGAGAACTTGAAAAGAAGAAAAGCAAGTTCTTGACAAAGATGATGAGCACATTGAGAAAATTTTGTGGATCAGATGACGGCGATGAGGATGACTTGGAACTCACAGTTCCCAGTACCTCCAGCTCGGAGTGATGTAGTTTCAGGGAGCACTTCATTCATTTTTCCTTGTTTTGTTTGGTTGCATTGAGAACAGTGCAACACTTTAGGTTGGGGTGGCTCATTTATATATGATGGATGTATGTGGAGCATGACCATTTTTGTGAACATGTGTAGATTGGTTAACATTATATTTTATTAGTGATATTTTATAGTTTATTTCTAACATGTTAGCATTAGTTTTTATTTTCTAATTTTGTTACTTTATTTACTTGTATTAGTATTAATTAAACTCCTTGTTTTTAATTATGCCGCGGTTCTTTTCCAAGGATATAATTTGTGTCGAACCGGGTGACTTTTCCCTATGATGGATTGTGTGACAACTTTCTTAAGGGATTAGTTTTGTCTAATTTTTTTTAGTTAGCTTAGTAGCTAGTAGTGAATAAATTGGTTATTGGGTGTGATCTTTTGGTCCATAAACTAACGTGTGGCTTGTTTGGTACCAACATGATTTAAATTGTGGCATATGAAGTCTTGATCATTAAAATAAAAAAAGATTGAAGTGATAATTTTTGTTGTGACTTTTAGGTTCTATTCTTGGCTCTTTGATTCATTAAATTGTCTTTTAGGTTATATGTGATTTCCCTTAGGTTCATTGGTTTTAATTGGATGTTGGATTCTTATGTCACTCGAGTTTGCATGCGCCATGTGTGGTGAGATTTGTTATGAGTTCTTTCGCATTATTTGTAATCTAGAACTTGCCAGGAATGTGCTTCAAGGCGAAATGCTAGGCTAAATTGGTTTAAAAAATGATGTTAGGCCTTCCTTGTACCGTTATTGTGCCTTAAATTTCCTACCCTTGCATATTTTCCATAGTCAACCCCTTTTGAACCTTTAAACTTTTTCTTTGGCAACTATGTTACAAGCTTTAACCCTTCATTTTTTATTGATCTATCTTTTGGCACCCTACCTCCCTAAGTACTTTGAAAGTATAAACATAGGCTAAAAGCATAAGTTTGGGGGTGAAGGTTGGAAAAGTTGTGATGTGGAAATTGCTTAAAAGGTGAAATGGTAACCAAAAAAAAAATATAATTGAAAAATGAAGAAAAAAAAAAGAGTAAGAAAGAAGAAAAGGAAAGGAAAAAGAAGGAGTTGTGAATAAAGGGAAGATTAAGTGTGGAATGAAAAGTGAAGAAAGGATGGAAAAAGTTTTTGAAGGAAGTGTGCTTTAATAGTTGCTAATTGTAGTGCTTAGGGAGGTTTTGAGTCACTCTTATCCAAATTGTGCCCTACCATAACCAAAAACCTACATTACAATCCTTTAAGTCCTACTTTATTTTGAACCAAGTGTGTCTACATTATGGAGAAATACATGAAGAGCAAGCCTTTGGCACTACTTATGTGCATTTGAATATCTTTGTGAGAGAGAGAGTTAATTCAATCCATTCGATATCCTATGTGTGTTTAAATTGCAATATAAGTTGGGATTCTCTCTTAAGTGTGAGGGCACATGAAATTTTGGGTTGTGAACTTAATCCAATCTCCAATTGGGAGGAATGAACAAAAGAAAATTGTGGTGATAATGAGGCAAATTTTGAACCTTTAGTGTCATGACTTGGTTGCTACTTTGATTAATGTTGTGTTTGAGCACTTGAATTGAAAAGAGAAGTTGTTGACAGTTCATATGCTTTGGATTAACTGTTGGTACCAACCAAAGTCACTAGATTGTGCTTAATTTGAACCCTTTACTTGAAATGATGTTTGGTAAGCCATTGAGCTTAATTGATAATTTTACTGAAAGATGTTCTTAGTTGTTGAATTGCTTGACGACAAGCAATAGTTTAAGTTTGGGGGTTTGATAAGTGGGTATTTTACCAACTTATCTCTTCTTGATACTTAGGCTTTTGTATGCTTTTGTTGAGAAACTAAGGCATTTATTGAGGTTTATTGGCATATTTCAAGTATCAAGTAATTTAGAGAAGATACGGAAGAAACCAAGTTAAAATGTGTTAAAATAAAAAAAATGACTGCTGCCAGACAATACTCTTCGCGATCGCGAACATTGACATGCTATCGCAGAAGGCCAGGAAAATATACATCGCGAACGCAAGGCAAATTCTGCAAACATGATGAAGAAGCTGATCAGTGGCTGTCAAGTACCCTACGCGAACGCGGTTTCTGGTTGGCGATCGCAGGCCCGTTTTCGCGAACGCAATTCACAAATCTAGGCAAAAATCTGGGCAGTTTTGGCACTTCATGTTTTTGACCCCAAAACCATTTAATACACGATTCAGCTCATTTGTGAAAGATCTTTGGCTTATTTTCAGTCTCTTGACTAGAGAACACAAGTTTCGGAGCTAGGGTTCTTGCACATACACTTGGGTCTTGAAGATTTGAAGCTTTTGGTTGAGAATTTCTTACCCATTTATATTCATTTCTTCATTTCCTTGCTTTGTATTTTAATATCTAAGTGTGTAGTATTTTTTCCAACACATGAATCTTGTTTATGGAAATATTTGTATTTAAAGTGTAGATTAAATATCTTGTTGTGCTTATATATTGAATGATTTTATTTGTACTGAAATGAGTTATTGTTTCTTTAATTATTCTTGTTCTTTAATGTTTCCAAAGGGATTATCTAATCCTAGGACTCGCCAATTTACTTCGAATTAATTTTTGAAAAGATAATTTGGGGTTGGGAAAGATTAATTAACAAGAACTTGAGGCTTTAACCATCACTTTATAGATTCTACCTAGGGATAGGATTGAACTACTTGTAGCCATAACCGGGTGCTTAATCTCTTAATTGTTTTAGGGATAGTTAAATTAGGAAGTCTTGTTAGTCTTTGGAAGAAGCTAATATAGAATTATTACCCGAGGCTAAATAACATAAACTCGCTCATATTTGTAAAATCGCGAAATACATTGGATCGTTACTTGAGTGTAATTCCATTTGCATCCATGCTTGTAGCCATTGATCATTTCACTTGCTTTCTAGGTTAGCTTATATTCTCGCAATTAGAGATATATTGTCTCAAAACTTTTCTAAGTGTTTGGCTTAGCATAACAAGTGACAATTCTCTTACACGCCTAATCGCCTACATATTATTCTCTGTGGGATTCAACCCCGACTCATAGTTAGGTAAATTATATTGCATGCGACCGTGTCCATTTACTTTTTGTAGTGGATTTGGACGTCATCAATACTCCACTATGTCTTTCTTCATTCTCCTCTACCTATAGTGCTTATTCAAATCCTGACACATCTTAGCGGCACCCAGATGAATAGAGTACCGTGAACTATGGGTCTCCTGAAGGATCATCTCACACAACCCATCCACATTGGGCACACATAATCGGTCCTGCCTCTGCAACACACTGTCATCTATAATAGAAATCTCCTTGGCATCACCGTGTTCTACCGGGTCCTTAAGGACAAGAAAATGGGGATCATCATACTGACGCTCTCTGATGCGATCATATAAAGAAGACCGAGAAACCACGCAAGCAAGAACTCGATTGGAATCCGAAATATCCAATCTAACAAGCTGGTTGGCCAAGGCCTTAACATCTAGGGTAAGTGGCCTCTCTGCTGCCGGTAGATATGCTAAACTGCCCAAGCTCTTCGCCTTTTGACTCAAGGCATCGGCCACCACATTGGCCTTCCCAAGATGATATAGAACAGTGATATCATAGTCTTTAAGAAACTCTAACCATCTCCGTTGCCGCAAGTTCATATCTTTCTATTTGAACAGATGTTGTAGACTCCAGTGACCGGTAAAGACCTCACAAGGGACAAATAGTGCCGCCAAATATTCAATGCATGAACAGTAGCTGCCAATTCCATGTCATGGACTAGATTATTATTCTCATGGGTCTTCAACTGCCGAGACGCGTAGGCAATCACCCTACCATCTTGCATCAACACCACGCCAAGGCCAACACGTGATACATCATAATACATAGTGTAAGGCTCCGAACCCATACGCAATACCAACACTGGGGCTGTAGTCAAAGAAGTCTTAAGCTTTTGAAAGCTCGCCTCACAGTCCTCAGACGATCTGAAAGGAGTCCCCTTCTAGGTCAATCTGATCTTAGGTGCAGTAATAGATGAGAAACCTCAACTAAATGACGTTAATACCTGGCCAAACGACGGAAACTCCAGATCTTAGTAGCTGAAGACGGTCTGGGACAACTCTGAACTGCTTTAATCATCTTTGGATCTACCTTGATCCCCTCACTCGACACCACATGACCTTAAAAGGTCACCAAGTCAAGCCAAAATTCACACTTTGAGAATTTTGCATACAACTTCTTCTCTCTCAAGGTATGGAGCATGATCTTTAAGTGCTGCTCATAATCTTCCAGGGTGCGGGAGTACACCAAGATGTTGTCAATGAACACAATGATGAATGAATCAAAATATGGCCGGAATACACTGTTCATCAGGTGCATGAATATTGCTGGGGCACTGGTCAACCCAAATGACATCACAAGGAACTCGTAGTGACCATACCAAGTCCTAAAGGCAGTCTCCGGAATATCCAAATCTCGAATCTTCAGCTGATGATACCCTGACTGCAAATCAATCTTTGAGAACACTCTGGCACCCTGTAGCTAGTCAAATAAGTCATCAATGCGCAGCAATGGATATCTATTCTTCACTGTAACCTTGTTAAACTTGTGATAATTAATACAAATTTGCATAGAACCATCCTTCTTCTTCAGTAACAAGACGGGAGCACCCCAAGGCGAACACTAGGTCGAATGAAACCCTTATCAAGAAACTCTCGCAATTGCTCCTTTAACTTCTTCAGCTTTGTTGGGGCCATACGGTATGGTGGAATAGAAATAGGTTGAGTGCCCGGCAACAAGCCAATACCAAAATCGATGTCCCTATCGGGCGGCATGCCCGGAAGATTCGCTAGAAATACATTTGGGAAGTCTTTTACTATCGAAACTGACTCAATCGTAGGAGTATGACCACGGACATCTGTCACAGAGTCTAGATAAGCATCATACCCCTTCTCAACTATTCGCTGAGCCTTTAGAAATGACATAACCCTGTTAGGAACATAATCCAATACACCATTCCACTCTGACCGTGGCAACCTGGCATAGCCAATGTCACAGTCTTGGCATGACAATCAGAATAACATGATAGGGCAAAAGCCAGTCCATACCCAAGATAACGTTAAAGTCTACCATACTAAGGGACAGTAGATCAACTCTGGTCTCAAAACCACCAAAAACAACTAAGCGCGACTGATACACACGGTCCACAAGAATAGAATTTTCCATAGGCATGGACACATAAATAGGAGAACTCAAAGAATCATGAGAAATATCCAAAGATGGAGCAAAATAAGATGACATATATGAATAAGTGGATCTTGGATCAAATAAGATTGATGCATCTCTTTGACGAACAGGAATCATACCTGTAATGACTGCGTTTGAAGCGACTGCCTCCGTCCTATTGCTTTTACGTAGATAAAGAGCCAGATGGTAAACCATGGTACCACGACATCAAGAGATTCCTCGAAATAAGAGAGTACCCGACACATGCTACTAATAGTCAAAAGCGAGCTCTCAAGAGGTTGGGGAATCGCTTTTTCCTTAATAGGGTCCCCAGACTTGGGTTTGTTGAGATGTGTAGGTGCCGCCGAGGCGACCAGATTATTGGAAGAAATGCATGCAGGAACATGCGGACCTCACATGAATGGGTTCAACTTAGCCAAGAAGATCTTGAGAGCCGGATACTTTTGGATGACTATGAAAATTGATAGTATCCGCTACATACAGAAGTGTCGCCAATGCTAGATTCACGGGAATTTTATTCGAGTTCCGCCTAATGAGTTGAATGTGATGGGTTTTCCTTGATCGTTCGCCATTTGGGGCATGGACGTGATTGGACCTATAGAGCCTGCTGCATCAAATAGGCACCGCTTCATCTTGCTATCCATCGACTACTTCACCAAATAGGTCAAAGCATCTAGCTACAAGGCCGAGAAAACGAAGGTAGTGGTGGATTTCGTCCAAGACAACATTGTCTGCTGATTTGGGATACCTGAGTCGATCATCACTGACAATGTCGCCAACCTCAATAGCGATCTCATGAGGGAAATCTGTGAGATGTTCAGATTCGTCCACTGCAACCCCACAGCCTACAGACCGCAAATGAATGGAGTAGTTGAGGCAGCCAACAAGAATATCAAGAAAACTCTGCGAATGATAGTGGAAAATCACAGGCAATGGCACAAGAAACTATCCTTTGCTTTACTTGGTTATCGGACCACCATGAGAACATCCACTAGAGCAAGGTCGTACATGTTACTATATGGCACCAAAGATGTGATACCCGTAGAGGTCGAGATACCATCTTTAATAGTCATCCAAGAGGCTAAGTTAGACGATGGAGAGTGGATACGGGTCAGACAGGAGCAACTCATGTTCATTCATGAGAAGAGAATGATGTAGTATGTCACGGTCATCTATATCAGAATAGGATGGCCAATGCATTTAACAAAAGGGTGAGTCTTCGTCAGTTCACACCGGGACAGTTGGTTATGAAGAAAATCTTCCCTCACCAGGAAGAAACCAAAGGAAAGTTCGCACCAGATCGGCAAGGTCCTTACGTGGTTCATCGAATGTTGTCGGGTGGAGCTCTAATCTTGGTAGAAATTGATGTAAGAGTCAACATGAAGCTCATCAACTCAGACCCAATCAAGAGATATTATGTTTGAAGGCGAATAGAGTTATGTTTTTCCATAACAGAACTACGTTCAACCTGACTTCCCATAAAGGGATACATAGGTAACCCACGTAGAGTTCAAATTCTCCCCATCCTTTCCTATGTAATAGAAAATCCAAATATCATTTTGTATGTTGGTTTGGAAGAACACCGACTTGATGTCCTCAAAAAGGAATATGTAGGCAATCCTCATCGGATTAAGTCATCTTTTGTAATTCAACTACGTTCTGGCCTGATTCCATTTGGATACGTATGCAGTCTGAGTCAGACTCGGCCATTTCATTTTTAATCTCATCATTTTGCATCTATTGTAATCAAACTACACCTTGATCCGATTCGGATATGTAGGCTGCCTGAGTGAGGCTCGGTCATCTTCATCATATTTTTATCATCATCCATGAACTACGTTAAGACCTGATTCTATTTTGGATATGTAGCAACCTTAAAGGGTTCAGTCATAACCTTAGGAAAAACTTTTGTAATGCATTAGTTCGAATAAGGATGCAGTCTCAATGGCAACCAGCCGCGTTATCAGAAGCATCGTGGAAGATCAACATCAATAGGGGTAGAGTCTTCAAGAAGCAATGCTCGCGTTTGGAGAACCTTTCATAGCATGTCATAATCCAGAATGACGGCATTTTCCATAAAAACAAAGATTTTCAAAAAAATATTTTCTAAAATACAGTAATTCATTCCACCTACCAAACTTCGTGGCGTACCATATCAAGAGCTGGGGCAAAACCAATATTGTGGTCGACAAAAACCAATCCCCCCCCCCCC